>JAJPUD010009522.1:32909-73764 GCA_023553655.1 Myrmecobius fasciatus
TAATCAAATTAACTAAAGGCTTATCTATTTTGTTGGTTTTTTCATAAAACCAACTCTTACTTTTATTTATTAATTCAATAGTTTTCTTATTTTCAATTTTATTGATCTCCCCTTTAATTTTCAGAATTTCCAATTTGGTATTTAATTGAGGGTTTTTAATTTGGTCTTTTTCTAGCTTTTTTAATTGTAAGCCCAGTTCATTGATCTTCTGTTTCTCTGTTTTTACGCAAGTAAGCATCGGATAACCACTTTAGCCGTGTCCCACAAATTTTGATATGTTGTCTCATTGTTGTCATTCTCCTGGATGAAATTTTCGATTGTGTCTATAATTTGCTCTTTCACCCATTCGTTCTTCAGGATTAGATTATTTAATTTCCAAATAACTTGTGGTCTATTTTCTCCTGGCCTTATATTACATGTGAGTTTTATTGCATCATGATTTGAGAAGGATGCATTTACTATTTCTGCTTTTCTGTATTTGATTTTCAGGTTTTTATGCCCTAACACATGATCAGTTTTTCTATAAGTTCCATGAACCCCTGAGAAAAAACTATACTCCCTTCTATCACCATTCAATTTCCTAAAGAGATCTATCATACCTAACTTTTCTAGCCTTTTGTTAATCTCCCTAACTTCTTTCTTATTTATTTTGTGATTTGATTTATCTAATTCTCAGAGATCAATGTTGAGATCCCCCACTAGTATAGTATTAATGTCTATTTCTCCTTGCATCTCTGTTAGTTTCTCCTCTAGGAATTTGGATGCTATACCACTTGGTGCATATATGTTAAGTATTGATACTGCTTCATTGTCTATGGAACCCTTTAGTAAAATATAGTTTCCTTCCTTATCTCTCTTAATTAGATCTATTTTTGTTTTTACTTGATCCGAGATAAGGATTGCTACCCCTGCCTTTTTTTGTTCACCTGAAGCATAGAAGATTCTGCTCCAGCCCTTTACCTTCACTCTGTATGTATCTCTATGCTTTAGATGTATTTCTTGTAAACAACATATTTTAGGATTTTGGCTTTTAATCCAGTCTGCTACCTGCTTTTGTTTTATGGGAGAGTTCATCCCATTCACATTCACAGTTAAAATAACTATATCTGTATTCCCTGCCATCTTATTTACCCAGAGTTATGATTTTCTCTTCCCTTTCCCCTCTCTCACTTCCCCCCTCCCCAGTACTTTGCTCTTGATGACCACCTCCCACCACTAATCCTCCTCCCTTTAGAATCCCTCCCTCCCCTTTATACCTTTCCCTTAATCCTTCTATTAGTTTATCCTTTTCCTTTTCTCCCCTCCCTCCTACCTTCCCACAAGGAGGGTCAGGCCTTTCTTTGAAGCCAAATGTGTCTGATATACTCTCTTAGAGTCCAATCTAATGAGAGTAAGGTTTACAAAATACTCATCGCCCTCCCTTCTTTCCCTCAATTATATTAGATCTTCTATGTCTCTTTATGAGATTTTGCCTTATTTTACCTCCTTTATTTTTACTTTATTTTGCCTCCTTTCCCCCCTCCCCCCTTTTTCTTTTTCAGTATGGTATCCCTTCCACCTCTAATTTCTTTTCCATTATTATCAAAGAAAAATCAAATTATACTGCCATTCTTTAAAGATACCTATAGTAGAAATATAGTTCTCAAGAGTTTTCCTTTTTACCTTTTTATGCTTTTCTTGAGTTCTCTATTTGGAGGTCAAATTTTTTGTTCTGATCTGGTCTTTTCATTAGAAATAGGTGAAATTCTCCTGTATCATTGAATGACCATCTTCTTCCCTGGAAGATGATGCTCATTCTAGCTGGATAATTTATTCTTGGCTGTAATCCAAGTTCTTTTGCCTTTCAGAATATCTGATTCCAGGCCTTTCGATCCTTTAAAGTGGAAGCTGACAGATCCTGTGTAATTCTAATTACAGTTCCTAAGTATTTGAACTGTTTCTTTCTAGCTGCTTGCAATATCTTTTCCTTGGTGCGATAGTCCTGAAATTTGGCCACGATATTCCTTGGGGTTTTAATTTTGGGGTCTCTTTCAGGAGGTGATCGGTGAATTCTTTCAATGCCAATTTTGCCTTCTGATTCTAAAACATCAGGGCAATTCTCTTTCATGATTTCCTGGAAGATAGCATCCAGGTTCTTTTTTTCATCATGGCTTTCAGGGAGTCCGATAATCCTTAAATTGTCTCTCCTGGATCTGTTTTCCAAGTCAGTTGTTTTTCCTAGGAGATATTTCATATTTTCTTCTATTTTTTCATTTTTTTGTTTTTATTTGATTCTTGAAGTCTTATTGAGTCATTTACTTCTATTTGTTCAATTTTAATTTTTAAAGTATTATTTCCTTCAGTTATCTTTTTTAGCTCCTTTTGTAGCTGGCCAGTTGAATTTCTTGATTCAATGCATTCTTTTTCCATTTTGCCAGTTTTATTTTTCAGTGAATTGTTGTCTTTTTCCAATTCACCAATTTTGTTTTTCAGTGAATTGTTGTCTTTTTCCAATTCACCAATTTTGTTTTTCAGTTCACCCTTTTTATTTTCCAGTGAATTGGTGATTTTTTCCAATTCACCAATTTTGTTTTTCAGTGAACTGTTTTCTTTTTCCAATTCACCAGTCCTATTTTCCAGTTTTTGATATTTCTGTTACCCTGATCTCAATTTATTTCCCCATTCTTCTTCTAGCTCTCTTTTGAGATTCTTAATGCAATCTTCCAGGTAAGCCTTCTGAAAGGGAGACCAACTTAAGTCTGCCTTTGTGGCTTCATCTGGGATTGTTTTCATCATGTCAGGATCTGGGGACTGTTCTATTTTTTCTTCCTAAAAGCTTTCTATGGTGAGAGCTCTCTTCTGCTTCTTGCTCATGATTTAAAGTTGGGATATTGGTCACCAGTAGGAAATACTGCAACAATTTGTATTTGCCCTGGGGCAGTTTGCCGAGTTGACTTCCGGTCTGAGGCTGGTCGGGCTAGATCCGCACTGGGACCACGTTTTCAGCTGCTCTCGATCCACCCTTTACCAAAGGCAGATCTGCCAAAGCACCTGCCCACAAGCAGAGCAAAGTGGCCCAGGCGTCTCCCAGGGGCTTCCTGGGTGCCTAAAATCTGCCCCTCTATGGCAACCCTGACTTCCGCCTGGGCCGGATTCTGATCTCGACCAGTGGCCGATTTCCCCTGAGGCTAACCTTCTCCGGAGTTCTTTCAAGGTAGATTTTTGATAGAAGTGCGTTGTAGTCCAAATGCTTGGCGGGGCCCTCACTCCAAACCAGTTCGAAGGCTCACTTTGTCTGGGTCTGAGGGAAGATCTCAGGAGTTCAGAGAATGCTGTCTGCAGTTCGCCATCTTTATTATTTCTTAAAAATATATATAAATATGGTTGTTTTCTTTATGTTTGAGTAGTGAGGCCTTTATCAGTGAAGCTTACTGTAGATATTCCTTCTGCTTTCCTTTTAAACTTTTGTTTCATTAGTTTGTGTGTGTGTGTGTGGGTGTGTAAAACCTTTTTGTTAAGATCTAATAATTAAAATTATTTGCTTTACTTCCTATGATCATCTTTATCTTATGTTTGGTTATAAACTCTTCTCTTATCCATACACCTAACATAAATTTTCTCCTCAATAGCTTTATTTTTTAACATTTTAACTTTTTGCTTCCTTTTCTTTTATTTTCTTTTATAACCAATGAGACATGATTCTCTTTTGATAGTGCAGCTTTAGGGCGACACTTTTCAATTCTGGTTGCACTTTCAATTATACTGATGATATATTGGTCCTGATGAGGTAGTTGGAACACTTCTTGCCCCTCATTGATCACTGTAAGGTTCTGCTTCTACCATCATGATTCAGTCATCTCTTTTTCATTGAAGTTTACTCAAACTATGTCCAGGATGTTCATCTTTTCTGAACAGTTCAGTCAGTGGATCTTAACTCTTTCTTTTCCATTACCTGCTTTTATATTACAGGACTTCAATATACATATTAATCCTCCCTCAAAAACCCTATCCTCCCAGAGGTTTATCTTACTTGTGTTCCCTAATGGATTCTTCCATCTCACCTCAGGTACATATAGAGGTGGTCACTCCCTTGCTGTTGCCATCATCCACAAGTGTCATTTCTATATTCATGCACTCTGAAACTCTCTTATCACATCCTAAATTGTCAATTCTCCTTTCCTTAATCTTCTCAATACCTAGCTTTGTTCTTTGTTCTTGTTGATGTTCAATCTCTTTGTTCCTTAAGTCTTTCCCAGTCCTTTATCCCTACAGCAAGAATACTTTCCCCTTTCTCCCATCTTGGAATTTGATGAACACTTGTACAATTTTACTCTACCCTAGTCTCATATATCCCTTGCCCCCTCATCCTATTATCTACCTTATCTGCCAAGTTGCATTCATGAATTATTTCCACCATCCATTGCCTTTGCTTGTATTCATATGCTGCTAAGTGAAGCTGATAGAAATCATGAGACTTACCATGTCCATTAAAATTTTATATTACATAGTATTAAAATTAACTGGGTCCTTAGTCAAAGCAATCCTTTCATACCTCCTTACTGATTTTCTATCCTTCTCACCACTGAAGCTTTTCCAAATCTTTTTACCTTTCTGCAAACCTTCCACTACTTCTCTTAACTCACCCTCTTGGCTGAAAACTTGCTTTATATTTTATTGAAGAAATCAAGGCCATTTACATAAAGTTCTCTTTTCTGTTCTTATCTCATATCAATTAGTCTCAAATAAAGAAGTGACCCTTCTGCTTGCTAAGGCAGACCCCTCTACATGCATAGAAATCCTATCCATTTTATCTTTTCTAGAAGTCTGTCTTCTCTACCATTCTCACTCTTTCATTTACCTTCAGTCATTATCTAAGGACACTTCCCAACTACACAAATCTCCTCATTCTCAAAAAACTCTCCCTTGATGCACCCATCTCCATTATCTACTTCCTTATATCTCTTTCTTGCCTTTTTTGGCTGAATTTAACAAAATCATTTAAAATGTGTGGCTCCACTTCTTTTCCTCTTGTATTTTTTTTTTAAATCTCTGTACTCTAGTTTCCAATCTTATCCTTTAGCTGAAACTGTTCCCTGTAGGCTTACCAATATTGCCTCAGTAGTCAAGTCTAATGGTCTTTTCTCTATTCTGATTCTTCTTGACCTCTCTGGATCTTTGATACTGTCAATTCCCTTCTTCTCCTGAATATTCTCTTCTCTTTATGTTTTTGCAAAACCAATTTTGAATCTTTATTCAGATCAAATTCACTAATCATGAATCTCCCTCAGGCTCTGTCCTAGAGCTTCTTCTCTTCCTGATCCCCTCAGATTTCACATGGTAATCTCATCAATTGTCATTACTATGAAGATCAACTTATCTAGTCCTAAACTCCTTGAATCACCAATTATCTATTGATCATTTATAACTGGACAATCTTACAACAATGAATGTTAGACAAATAAGCAAGATCATAAATATGGATCTCCTTTTATAGCATGTATATGGGTGTGTACAAATGAATTCCTACATCCCAAGGAATTAGAAACTCCCACCTGTAAGGAAAACACTTGAATTTAGAAGGTAGAATTCCATGTGTAAAAGAAACTTCAGAGATTTGGCTAATTCTAATAGACTTGGGATAGAGACAGCCATCTGCATCCAGAAAGAGGATTATAGGGATTGAATGTGGATCACATTTTCATCTTTTTTGCTTGCTTTTTTTCCCCTCATTTTTTCCCCTTTTTGATCTGATTTTTCTTGTTCAGCATGATAAATTTGGAAATATGTTTAGAAGAATTGCACATGTTTAACCTATATTGAGCTTGCTATCTAGGGGAGAAGTGGGAAAGGAGGGAGAAAAATTTGAAACACAAGGTTTGGCAAGAGTGACTATTGAAAACTACATTTGCATGTATTTTGAAAATAAACTATTATCAAAATTAAAAAAAAATTCACTGAGTTCCACCTTCAAAATACCTAACAATGATTCTAAGAACAATAATCATAATGATGATAATAAATATGTAAATATCTATTTATCTATCATTCTATTTATCCATTTACATAAGTATATGTGCATGTGTATGTATATATCTATCCAACTAGCTATCATTTATTTTGTTACCAAACCACCAATCAGCTTCAGTGATAATATATACTTACAGTATCATTTTTGCAGATGTCACCTTGCTTAAGACTTAAAATTATATCTCTACAAGCCTTGATTCCTGCCTCTCCCCCATTCTTTTCAACCTTTTTTTTTTTTTGCATCTTGTCTTCCCCCAGTAGAATCTAAACTCCTCCAAGGCAGAAACTTTTTTTTGTTTGTATTTGTATTCCTAACTAGTACAGTAGTACATATTTAATTCATAGTAAGCTTCTGATCAATGTTTCTTCTCTCCTCCCCCTTTCTTTCTCTTGTGTAAATTCAGTATTTTTATTTGTCTAGTTCAGCTTCTGCTAAAGGCTAACAATGTCTTTGATTTCTTCCCCCTCTTTCCTAGTCTTGCAATAGCTTCCATGTTAATCTCACCAGTTTTTATGAAATAAATATCAAGGTTTCTGCAGGAAGGAAAAAAAAAAGGAACAAAAGACTATAAGTTGGATGCATTTTTGGTGAGCATTTTGGAAGGAAAAAATTGTGTGTGGGGTGTGTGTGTGTATGTATGTGTATATGTTTGTTTACAGATCTAGAAAAAGTAAGTAAATCTGGGATTAAATTCTTTGAATTGTGCTCCATTTTACACAAGGCAAAGGAAGACAAAAGGCATTTATCCTCTCAGTCACCTTTTCATGTTATGCTAAATAACAACCTGAAGATTCCTAGGGAAATAGGGGCAAAAACAGGGCACCCAAACTAAAGTGCATTACCAACTTAGTTTTTAATAGAAGAATAATGAAAATATTCAGAAACTCATGCACACAATCATATGACAATACAAATGAATTCCTATGTACAGAGATATAGAGTATAAAAATTTGCAAAATAGGAAGCAGAGAATGTAAATGACTTTACCTCAGAAAAGACAAAAGTAAAACTCTGAAATTTAAAAAAAATATAAAAAAATAGGCTTTGATAGCAAGTACTTTCTAAAGCATATATTTGAAATTGATACCTTCTTTGACACTGAGAAAGCTTTTTGAATAAGGCTATATTTGTCATTTATTTCAAAGTGTTAGGCAGTTTTGACTTTATTTTTTGCAATTTATTTACTTTATCAGGAAAGATTTTACTCTATCTCATCAAATTCTTCCTTTTTGACTGATTATTAACATAACCTTGTCAGTAGCCCTCAGGACAACTTTTATCACATGGTCTGCAAATAAGCATAGTGGAATCTTATAATTTGTACATTTTTTACATTGAAGTCAACTAGAATCAGAATATGCCAATTTACATTTTGAAGGTTTTCTCAAGTTCTTAAATTTTCTTTACCACTTCATTCCCTACAACTGATGTTGTTGCATAAGAAATAATTATTTTCATGGTGCTCTCTCCATAAATGAATATCATGCATCCTTTAGCATGAAATGGTCAAGATTATTATGAAAACATATTTCATAAGACAAACCAATTCTGCAAAAATATTTATTTGTCTCTTCAAGGACAACCTGTAGCTATCCTTTTATTTGGCTATAACTGTTTTTTGTCTTCTTATTTACAGTGAAAACCTTAAGATCACTACTATTAGGTGCTTCCAGTAATATGTTGCTATTTGGTCTTTTGGAAATCACATGTAGGGTACCACTAGCTAAATTATTCTTTATAATAGTCTAAAGAGTATGTGATATTTAGCAACCCAAACACCTTTGCTATCACTATACCACCATTACTGCAGATGCCTAAAAATGTCCACTCAGGAATAAAGAACATTTTATACTTTTCCTTTAATGTCCTTCTTTAACGAGTAGTCATTTACAAAGGATTACTTTTCAGGTGTACAGTCACTGAAAACAATAAGCATTTATTTTATGTCTCAAATTGAATTCTTTAAATCACCACTTAATAGTGTGCAATTAAAAAATGTCTAATACATGACATTTATGTATTTCTGTTTGTTTTTCCTGTTTTGATTTTCCATACAATGCCTTTTCCAAAATAAAATAATGTAGAAGATGTCATTGAAAGGTAGTTGAAATGAAATAGGTGCAAGAATTTGAAGTCAAAAATATTTCAACAGTGACCAGATTTCACAATCTGGATCCTTCTCATTTTTTCCAGTTTTCTTACAGTTTATTTTCCTATATGCATTAATTTTAGCAACACTAGACTTCTAGATAAGTTGTTCTGCTATTCCATCTTTCTCTCTTAACTTTTAGTGACTGCTGTCTCTTGATTATCGGACTGATTATTACTTCTAAGCCTCTTTGCTGTATCTTAATCTATAAAACACTCACTAAATACAGATATCATCAAAGACTGGGTGCTCTTCCCTTCTCTCCCTAAAAAATTTCACTTGGTTATCTCATTAGCTCCCCAGGATACAATTATCACTTCTAAGTAGATGACTTCCATGTATCTGGTCCTCATTTATATATCCAACAGCTATCTGATGAAGATAAGTATAGAACCTGGAATCAAGAAGAGCAAAGTTTAAATCTAGTCTTAGACACTTTCTAGGTATGTCTATCTCAGCTTCCTAAACTGTAAAATGGAGATAATAACAGTGTCCATCTCTCAGAGTTATGAAGATCAAATGATATATATGTATATATATATATATATGTATATATATATATATATATAAAGTTCTTAGTGTAGTATTCAGCACATAGTAGGCACTTAATAAATATTTGATCCCTTTCTTAAAAAAATAACTTATAGTCTTACTAAATCAAGCTCAGATTATATTGAACACAAACACATTTAAGCGTTTTTAGAACAAAAGAATAAAACATAATCGATGCATTATACAGACATGCAGAGATTAAAAAAATCATCATAATAAGCTTCTTTTGTGCCTTAAATTTGTATTGTGAAAACAAAGCAACCGATGTTTTTATGATATTAATATTTCTAATCTTTTAAAAAGTAATTAAAATATATTTTAAAGCATCTGAGTTACTGAAATTTCTAGAATTGCTTATTTGAATTATTTTTCAAACTTACAAGTGAAAAGAAAAACAGATTTTCTTTCTTCTCTGTGGCAGCCATTTTAAAGATAATCTATTGATGATGGCATTGGACTAGACTAATCACCTGCTACTGAGTGGGCTATAATGGAAAAGAAAATGATTGGGACTTGATGAATTACTTGTCCCAGGACTTGAATCTGAAAAAAGAAAATACAAAGGGATATTATCCATTCATTCAATTTTCACTGAGAATGACAGAAGACCTCAACATATTGCCAACTGGCATGAGACATAGAGCGAGAGGCCAGTGTTACACCTGAAAGTCATTACAGTCTCTCTACTTGGCACAGGCTATACAACTGGGACCTTGAGTTCCTCTAAGGGGAAAAGAAGGAACAAAGAGAGGAGGGTCTAGGAAAGATTTTAGAATGGGATACGCATGAGAAACTAGCTTCCATTCAAAACTGATTTAGGGGAAAAGCATCTTTTGGTTTAAGTAGAAAACAGGTAAACTTTGAGAAGTTTTCAACAAGTTCAGTCAGATTCGCCTGGAACCCCATGTAGCTTCTCATTGAAATTTATAGACATATGAAATTTGGTTATAGACTATAGAATAAGAATGATTCAGAGATAATTTAGGAGACTTAGTTTTCCTTTAGTAAGTCCTCATCCATGTCTGCTGACCATTGATGTTCCACAGGGCTCAATACTAGTCGCCCTCTTCTCATTTCCCTCTATGAGTTCCAGTGGATTTAATTAAAATTTCCATGCTGATGATTCTCAAATCTATTTATCCTCCCCTAATTTTTCTGCTGAATTAAATCTCACATCTTTAGCTGCCTTGCAAATATTTTAAACTAAATGTCTAGTAGACATTTTAAACTCACATTTCTAAAATTGAATTTATTATAATGCCCCCAAATAATCTTCTTTTCCCAGAAAACTTTCAAGGGTATCACCATTTATCTAGTCCACAAGACTCACCATCTAGATGTCATCATTGACTCTTCCCTCTCTCTCACCTGTCACAGTGAATCTATTGTCAACTCATCTAACCTTTGCAACATCTCTCAAATATATTTCCCTCTCTCCTCTGATATAGCCAACAAGCTGGCATGGGCCAAAGTGTTCATAAGGCCTAAACAATGGCCTTATAATGATTCTTCTTGCCATAAATCTGTCCCCACTCTTATCTATTTGTCTTTCAGCCACCAAAGTGATTTTCCTAAAGTGAACATCTGAAAACATCACCTCTCCATAAAAGAAACTTCAGAGGCTTCTGATATTTCCAGAACCAAATATAAAATATTTTGTCTGGTGTCCAAAGTCCTCCATAACTTACCTACCTCCTACTTTTGTAGTTTTCTTACATCCTAGCCCCTACCAGTTATCCTTGGATTCATTGACACAACTTTCCTTACTGTTCTGAGAACAAGAATCTTCATCTTTAAGTTCTAGACATTTTTGGTGTCTATCCCCTATGCTCAGAATGCTCTCCATCCTCACCCCCAGTTCTGCCCTTCCTTGACTTTTTTATAAGTTCAACTTCTATAGCAAAACTTTTCCAGCCCCCTAAATTCTAGTGTCTTCCTACTTTTAATGATTTCCTTTTTATCCAATATGTAGTGTGTTTGTGAATAGTTGTTTTCTTCTTGTCTTCTCAATTAAATTTTGAGCTGCTTGATTGAAGGAACTATCTCTTGCATATTTTTGTGCTTTTAGCACTTAGTATAGTGCCTGGAACCATAGCAGGTGCTTAGTAAATGCTTATTAAATGACTAACATGAGTACAATTCAAGTCTAAGATTTTGTCTCTATTAAGTCACATAATTTCTGTCAGTTTTATATCCTTATTTGTAAAATAGATATTATAGCATCTATCTTTCAGAATTATTATAGAAATGAAATAAAATGACATATCAAGCACAGTGTAAATCTCAAAAATACTATATAAATAGTAGGAGTAGTAGTAGTAGTAGGAGTAGTAGTAGTAGTAGTTATAAATATTTACTCTGAAAAAGTCATTTCAGCTACAGATAATTCTATGAGAATGCCATTTCCAGAGAAGGTGTTAATGCATTGGTAGAAGAAGTTCCTCACTGGGACTTATTTCAACAGATGGACTCAAAAGATAAAAATTTAAAAGATAGACGTTTGAATTCATCTTTCCATGCCCCTCAAGTTATACCCAGAGAAGCACAGTCACTTTATGTTAAATACCTTGCCCAAAGACAGGAAGACAGCAAGGGACAATCTAGATGTGAATTCAGGTCATTTGACTCTGAAAAACATGCTATTTCCTTTTCACTGGGTTGCCTTCAAATAAAACAATGTGCATAGTCTAAGTATTAATTTTAATGAGTTGCTCCCCATTCATTTTCAGCTAATGACTTTTCAAAGATGCAAAATATTTTAATGGAATTTATTCATTCCTATTATGAAATAGTTGCAGCATAACTTGTTTACCTTCCCTCAACATGTCTTTGCTTCAGGTGTTATTCATAGGGTGCCTTTTTAAAGACAGTTAACATATTTGATTCTTATTTCTTTTCTAAATTTATTTGTAATGTGATACAAATTTTTTATCCCAAAGGGAATAGGAAAGCTACCTGTTTCAATATTAACCAATCCTTAACTAAAACTTTAGAAAATTTTGAAACTGTTGAATACATAGTATAAATTGGGGTATTTGATATCATGCTATATAACAAACTAATAGTACATAATAAAATTCTGAGTCACACATTAATGGAAAAATTATAATGATTTGTACTTTGATGCAAATTCATCATTAAAATTCTAATTTATTTCACTGTAAAATAATGGGTAAAATGTCAGTGTTTTATACCTTTCCTTCCTTTATGCACCACTCCATATGTTGGGCCAGGGGAGAGAAGAAACAGATTCTTCTTAGACCTTATTAGGTACTCCATAAAAGTACATTAAAAAGAAACTACAAGAAATTTATTTTACCTATCAAATAGCCAAGTGAATTTATACATTTAAAGTGCTTTACAAACCTTTGATTATTAGAAAATAATTGAAGGTAAAAATGGTAATGATGAAAATTTTCTTTTTTTTCCTCAGAAGAAACATCAATGGATAGATATATCCATATACAATGATTTTCTTCATGTAGTAGTGCTTTTAAAAATTTTTCTGTTTCATATATATTAAGGGAAGTCTATTGAAGGACAATGAGTCCTTGCCTTTGGATAGTTCATAATTCAGGCTGAATTGTAGGGATTGGAATTTAACCCCAAAGTTATTCTAGTACCCAGATCCCTGACTTAATTAATAAGGATTAAACCCAATGAATTGATTTGTTCTATCAGATGAAAAGGATGTTTCATCTAGAAAGTAGAAAGATAGATTGTGATGTGGAGCAAAATATTTAGCCTTTCAGTGTTCCATACTAGAAGGGTTAAACTCCTGCCTGAGTAGTCTGCAAAACTGACAATTAAATTAATTAAATTGTAATTAAAATGTATTTGTGAATTCGACAAAATAAAGATTCAATGTGACATAGATAATGCTAAGTTGTAGTTTTCTTAGTCAATATGCAGCTTGCAGGGATAAAATTCTATATGAATTTGCTCTGAACAGCTCACTTTATCTGTTAGTTTCAAAGAAGATGCTAACTTCATTAATAAAGGTTGTCTTCTGTCACAGGCCATGGGGTGCCCTCATCAGAGAAGGTTGTTTGTTCTATAAGCAAAGCAGAATTGATATAATTAAAAGAAATGTGAGATGCACAAATTTAGAAAATCCACTCCAAATGTTCCTGTGTACTATTTGTGCCTGACCTGCAGTAGAGCATTCTGAGCTTATATTGGTCTGATCAACTGCAATCAGATATATTGCAATTTGATGCTGACATAGTATGATTATTTTGGACCTTTTCAAGAATAAAGGACAACAACAAAGCAAGCAACCAAAAAAATAAAGAGAACTTTACCTAGAAATTCCATACATTAATAAAATCAAAATGAACAAGCTGATTTCAGAAAAACTCTGAAAGACTTACATGAACGGAGTAGAACCAAGAGAACATTGAACACAGTAACAAAAAGATTATGTGATGAACAACTGTGATGGGTTTGGTTCTTCTCAACAATGTGGTGATTCAAAGCAATCCAATAGACTTGGGATGGAAAATGCCAATCACATCACAGAGAGAACTATGGAAATTGACTGTTGATCGAATAATAGTATTTTCACCTTTTTTGTTGTTGCTGTCTTTATTTCTTCTTTTTTTTGCCTTTTGGTCTGATTTTTCTTGCACAACATGACAAATATGGAAAAATGTTTAAAAGGATTACACTTATTAAACCTATATCTGTATGCTTGCTCTCTTCAAGAGGGAGGTAAAGAAGGGAAGAAGAAAAATTTGGAACACAGATTTTTACAAAAATGAATGTTGAAAATTATCTTTATATATATTAAGAAAAATAAAATACTTTTGAGAAAATGAAAGGTCCACTGCCTACTGCTATTATGAAATTTCTAAAACATTTATTACAGACAGCCACAGATAGAAAACTGGTCTGAGATTCAGGAAGACCTCGGATCAATTTATACATATAGTCAGTTTGACTCTGAAAAACTGACAGAATCTTTCAGTGTTTGAGACAGCTCTAAGGTGACTGAAGAGCAGTTGGTCATGTGCATCAATTGAGAGAATTTTTTCACAAAGAGTTCTTTACACTGATGAAATAGTAGCTCTGGATTATTATCTGAATTGAAACTCCTAGTCTAGGAGAAATGTGTTGCCAAAGCCTGCTGGGTACATAATTATAGAATCATAGGCATAGTTGAATTTATTGTCATAGGCTTGGAGTAAATGAACATCTCAGTTTAGTCCAAATTACAGTGATCTAAAAAGGAAAACTGTTGCTTGAAGTCAAGGGAGATTAGTGAGACATGATATTGATTTCTAAAGTTGGTAATTTCAGAACAGCTTGTCTTGCTGCCCAAATCTTTGATCTTTGCAGCAACTGATAACATTTAAATCACCCAATCTTCCCACATTTTATTTACTCCTGACTTTTAAAAAATCATCTACACTATACCAATTTGTAATCAAACTCAATATAGCATGTTTTGTGTGTTGGGATTTTTTTCTCCTTCTTCCTCTAAACTATAATGTCAAATGCTTCAAGTTAATTGGGCATTCACTTCAATTCTGTTGATGGCATTTCAAAGTAAATCAAAATATTGACAGCTCATAATAGTGATAATAACGACACATTTATTTATATACTTGGCACAAATTGGAGTTGTAGAGAAAATATCCGATGTATGCACCACAAGGATAAGAAGAAATGTGAGTCAATAACAACAGCCAACAATATTATCTGCATCATGATCCTTTTCCCTATTATTTCCCTTTATATTTAAAAATAATAAATCTGTTTCTGTATACTCAACAGAAATTCCAGGATCTAAATGGCTGTTTAACATGGTTAAAGATAATTCTTATTTTGGATACATGAGAGTCAATTTATGAGCCTGGTTAAGAGAATGACCTGATTCATTTGCTTTACTAGGAAGATCCATAATATCTTTCATCTTTCTTCTTCAGTTCTGCTTGACTCCTACTCTAAAGTACACCTTGCCTCTTCATATACCCAGGATAAGCCGATTACTTGAAATCTTATTACCATGCAGACTGACTGAGCTTTTTACTCAATATGTTTTCCTTTCACCCTCAGTATCCTCTTCCCTGTGATTAAGGGTCTGATTGGTGGAACATTAAATTCTTCCTAAAGCCTTTATTTAAAAAGGGATTATAACCTTCCAGCTAATTCCATGGAACTCCATATTCCCAAGCAATCCACTATTTTCCCACCCCCATCTCCTTCCCTGTGTGTGTGTTGTTTTCCTCAGAAGATTATAAATACTTTGAGCACTTAGCACAGTGCCTGGCACATAGTAGGCATTTAATCATCAATTATTGATTGAATTGAATTAAATTTTATGTGAATGTGAAATTTTTAGAGTTTCTATTCTCTATCTTAAAATGGTCATTCATTTCTTCTTCCCTTTCTCCTGTCTCAAAGACAGAACAATATCTTCTTCTATACAAGGATAACCTCTCTTCTATAATTTTGATATTATTCTCCTTTCCCTCCCTTTTGACCTTACCAAAAATATTATCTTCTCTTTCAGTTGTCTCTTTGATATTTTTTTCTTTTCAAATGGTTATTTTATTCAATTTACAAACATATTTGCGTTTTTCTTATCTAATTCTTCCTACTGTATAAAAGAAATGTTTAGTGTACAGGGAGTTCTGAGAAATAGATTAAGATATTGAGCCCACCATGTATATTAGCTTTAGGCAAAGCTTGGTCAAATCCCTTATATTCTTTGAGCTCCATATCTTCATTTACAAAATGATGATTTAATTCTGGAAACATTAATTAAGAATCTACTTTTTTAGGGTGCTATTTTTCGGTCCTGTCCTACTCTTCATGACCCCAATTGAGGTTTTTTTGGGGAAAGATACCAGAGTGGTTTATAGTTTTCTACTCCAACTCAATTTATTGATGCGAAAACTGAGGCAAACAAGTTATGGGAAGACAATTCTTGTTCTATCTTCTTTATGGGATTGTTGGGAAGGTGTTGCTAGTGTGGATTTTCCCTTTCTCTAGTGTTCTAGGGGACACTAAATGCCACTTCTCTGTTTTTTTCCTTTTCTGCCTCTAAATATAGGCATTAAACTAAATTCATTAAATATTTATTCATCTTTATATTTTGGGCCACTTTTCTTTTCTGTTTTATATACTTTTTCAAGACTCTTATTTATCTTTTTCCATAACTATTATTTCTATGGCTATTAATTCCCAATCGCTACTCTAGCCCCTACCAGTTTCTTATGCTCCAGAAATATATTATGAGACATGATTAGCCAGGATATCCTTGTCCATAGACTTGCTGATAGGCTATATGTAGCCAAAGTCAAGCAAGATTTAGAAATGGGATCATGTCAGCATGATTCTGTATTGGTGACTGATTTTAGACAATATCTTGCTTTGATACTAAGCATACTCATGATCCAGGTCTTATATAAAATAATTTCATCTTCAACTGCATCATTCTTATCTATATGCTAAATCAATCTGAGTAAGCATTTGTGACTATAAACTCCAGGATTTAAACTTACAACAGAAAACATATGGACTGTGGCCATGAATGTGATAAAAATCATAATCCCAAGTTTTCTTCAATATTCAGTTCAATAATCAATAAAAATTGAATAACCTTACCTAAACAGTGTCACAATGTCACATATCCCTTAAGAAGACGAAACTATAGTCTTTATAGGTAAACTGTTATTTTACATTTTAATCCATGTTGAACCATCTAAAAGTTTTAATCTGTAGGGAAGGGGAATTTCATCAAGGTAACCAAGAAACTCATGAGTTCTCTTATAGAATTAGCTAAAATAATAACTAAAGAAATTTGGGGCCCTTCAAACTTATATTTGACATCATCTGAGGAGTGTTGAAAAGTTAATATTGTTCCATAATTCAGTTTTTGGTTGGTGAGGTTAAAATAACTTCGCTAACCAAACAGTTGAAGGAGAAATGGCCCTGGTCCAGAACAATAAATAAAAGTTTGCAGGCCATACTCCTTTTCCAGGCATATATAAATACTATGAAACAAAAGTCAAAGTAACACAAGAATGATGATCAAAATTAAATAATATCAAGTCTCATAATGTGGCAATATCCATTTAAACAGTACCTTTCATTTTAAACAACATTATTTTCCTCAAAAAACTATGACAACATAAAAATGATATATGATATAAATATAGATATACTATAAAATATATAATACATATATGTATATACTTATAATTTTATACGTAATTACATGTATGCATGGATAACACAATAGTATATTATAAATGATTCTAGTGAGATATACAGGCCTTGGATATATTTTGATAATAAGTTCCCTAACTGTATTAAAGTTTTTATATATAAAATTGTATTATTAATTATAAAGAATTTAAATTGTGTTCTTCCTTCATATTTGAAGTCCCTATCTGATGATACTGAAGTATACAAGGGCTCATTTTATAAATCAGGTCCTCATGGTTTCCTTCCTTCCTTCCTTCCTTCCTTCCTTCCTTCCTTCCTTCCTTCCTTCCTTCCTTCCTTTCTTCCTTCCTTCCTTCCTTTCTTCCTTCCTTCCTTCTTTCCTTCCTTCCTTTCTTTCTTTGTTTCTTTGTTTCTTTGTTTCTTTCTTCCATGCTTTCTTTCCCTCTTTCTTTGTTTCTTTCTCTTTCCTTCCTTTCTTCTTTCTTTTCTTTCTTCTTTCCTTTCTTTCTTTTTTTGTTCATTTTGATCTTGTTTGTCTTTGTCCTCAAAGAGGACCATGATTTTAGGGAGGTTATTGCCTTGCAAAAATAAAATAATAATATACCTCTTGATATCATTGTACATATCTGATACATTGTTTAGGTTAAGATAGAAAGAACAAATGGTATGTAAAATTCAAAATTCTCTTAAACTTTCTGAAAGTTTACTATTCCATTAAATTTTTAAAATTTACATTTTTCTTTTATCCCCCTTTTTTAAGGATATACATTATCCTGATATCATCTTGAAGGAATGAGTTGCATTAAGAATATAATATATATGAATATAAACAAGGAAATATAGCAAGATAATGGAAAATCTAAGAATTTATTTACCTGGTTGCTTAAGATAGGATGTTGACTATAAATTCAGATTAAATAATGATATTGTTCATACTTGCAACTTATTATAGTATTATGGCAAACTTTAACTATTCACCTTCCTTGAATATAGTAATTTGCTTTTAAAGCAAAAGGAGGGACATGGTTGTGATGATATCAAGACTGTTCCTTCAAAGGCACAAACTGACTAGTTTCCCCAAAACAGGAAAAACAAAAAAACTGAGTTGTGTTTGATTTCAGGCACGTCATAGTTTACAGTGAATCAGGTAGCAAAGTTTCACACTATGTATAGTCTATTAAAAGTAGCTTCAGAATTAACCTGGTGGCAAAATTTCTTGTTTATAAAAGAACAGCACAATGGGGAAATTGAGTTAAGAGGATCTTATGTTGTCTATGTAAGGTGATTCCATCAACTTTTCCATACCCAAGATATCCACCCATAACAATTATTGGACCACACTCCTTTTAACAACATGTAACAATTTTCTTGAATTATGGATAACTGGCTTAATAACAATCCCAACAACCAAACCATAAATTGAACCTCGACATAATATCACATTATAATCCCATGAGATTTTTACCTGAAATGACAAAATTTCATTAATCACAGCCTACAGTTTAGGCTTGGGTTATTATATTTTTCATGTTGTAACAACAGTTAAAAGTGAGCAAATAGAAGGACATTTCATTTATCCTTCCTTTATAATTTAGTAATAATCATGATCTGGATTTTCACACATATAATGAATATAGGATAGTTCATTCAAGACCCCGGAATGGTTTTGGCCACTCTATGCCTCCAATCTGTTTTGCCTATTAACCCCTGAGGTGAAACCGAAATCTTTGAATTCTATGTCTATGGATATTACATGTGTTCGAAGATTTAAATTCAATATATGCTTTTTATTGAGATACAATTTCACAATTCATAAATTATGGTAAAATATTCTCATCACTCTTTAATCTAAGCAAATAAATTTTATCTTTACTATAAGCAAAATCATATTTCTCCACTTTGACTGGGAACAGTCCTAGTTTCTCAAACTTCATTACTTTAGAATTTTATTACAAGCTGTAAGCGCGGTTGATAAGACCTTTTGACCCTAATCAAAGAGAAAGTCCCAAGGAATCTCCCAGATAAGGATAACTTATGATGTCTGTGCTACTTTTCTTCCAAATATAAGTTATTATTATAAGCCACTTAAAAGTAAATATATCCCATTAAATATTTAACAGTTTTCAAACATATTCACCATATTCTTTTAACAGCTCAATTCATCATCTAACAGCATCCAGATGAAAAGAATACTCTTCTAATAGATGATTTGGTTTTATATAATCTCAAAGCTTCTCTTTCTTGTTTCTTCTATTAATAGAAGTAAAGTTTTCTCAGTAACCCAAAATAGAAAAATTGCAATATTTTGAATTCCTCCCTTTCCTTTATTTCTATATCGTCAACTGTCAATTTATGGGAATTATACCTCTATCTGATCTCTGGTATCCATTTCTTTCTATTACCACTGCTAAAACCCAGATTCAGATACTCTAACTTTTGTGTGGTACTTTTCCAGCCTCCTAATTGGTGTCTTAACTTTATAATCTCACTATTTTCTAATTCATTTTACACAGTTATAAGATTGGATTTCCCAGTGAACAAATTGCAGCATGTAATCCATCCCCCTTTATTCTCAAAAAGAACCAAAATAATAGCACTTTGTTGGAGTCAAGTTCCAATCTGATCTTGGAATACTTTGCCACAGGTTGAATACAAAGAGTCCCTATGAATATTTGGAGTAGATTTTCTAACTTTGCACATTTTGTGTTTCTTCTAAGCTAATTCAATTCTATTTTGCTCTCAGAGCACAGCACCTTTTCTGATTAGGGTACACCATACTGAACAGTCCTGTGCTAGTATCTCCCATGTCATACATTCAATTCTTTAGTTCTTAAGAAAGACCTTGAGAGTTCCTTGTATTGCTTTTTCTGAAAACTTTGTGAGAGTTTGCCCTGTACATATGTGTGTATATATACACACACACAAAATCATATATTTTATATATGCATATATATATATGTGTGTGTGTGTGTGTGTGTATGTGTGTGTGTGTATGTATATATAAAATTTTATGGATTTTCAGGTAAATTTAGGTAGTTGTCATATTTATTTCCACAAACTAAATTTTGAGAAGAGAAAGATTTCCTTCTCCTACTCATTTTACCTCAGCTCAAAAAAAAAAAAAAAAAAAAAAGGAAAAAAAAGAAAAAGAAAAGAAAAGAAAAGAAAAAAAGCCTAGGGCTGTTTCTGTTTTATGTCATTTGGCTTTCCAGTTTCAGTTGTCTATGGTGATCCCCACCAGAACTAGGAGTTCAAGACATGGAAACCTTGGAGCCAATATTCCAGGTGGGATATGGGCAATCAGCCAGGCCAGCAGGGAAGCTTAGAGAAGCCAGGGTGCCTGTGATTTAACTTTGAGGGGGTAGCCTAGACTTGGAACTGGGAATATATGGGAACTGAGTTAAATTGTGAACCTATATTTTTTTTCTCTTCCCAGAGATTGATGTAGTATATGGGTTGGGGGTGGGGGAATGGATTTATTACATAGTGTTAAGTAATTATGCTTTTTTAAAAGCTAAGTTCACTGTTAGTGACTAAATGTAACTGTGGTTCAGTGTATTCCTCCTATACTTGGGGGCTGGATCCATTGGAAGAGAATATTGACTCATACCCAACACTTCTTTAAGGGCCTTGAAAATCTTGAAGGATGGATGAAATCCAATCCATCTGGACTTCTAGGCAGTTAGAACCATGGTAGTACAGTGTTAACTCTTGTACCTCCAACATAGTACTTAGTTTGGTGCATAGAAAATAGCAGGCATTTAATCCCTTGACATCAGTGAAATTAAATATTATTGAAGTATGGAATTCTATCTTCTACCTATTTTTTTTAATTAAAAGCCAATATTTGAAGGGTTTTACTAAAATTATTAGGGATTCTGGACAAAACTATTGTTTAACAGAGGAGTTAATACACTTCAATTTTCAATTTTTCTATAAACTTTCTTTTGAACATTGGAAAGGTAGCACTAAGAATCATTACCAATTTAAATTAAATCAGTATAATATTTTATGCAGTATATTACACTCCCAAAAAAGGGAGTGTAATATATTTTAGTTGTTAGAATGTAGCCTGGAAGTTAGAAAGATCAAAGTTTGAATCTTAATTCAGACATTAATTGTCTGTGTGGCTCTAGGCAAGTCCCTTATCCTGGCCCTCACTTTCCCCAGAAATTAACATCAAGGTATTGTTTTTTAAAAATAATTTTAAAGGTCCCTTTCAGCTCTACATCTAAGATCCTGTGAATCAATAACAAAACATAAGGGAAAATGAGAATTTATTTTCTATCTTCTTTAGCTTTCCAACATAATACTTTTAATCCCAGGAGACAATTGTCTTTTATAACAAAAAACTTTCCTTTCTTTAAAATTTGGTCACATATTACTTAAGATGTATACTATCATACTACTGACTGGATAACTCAGTTTGATTAGTATGCCATACTAATGAGATGATAGTCAAAGGGTTGTTCCCCATGAAGCCTAATTGTCTTTGTTCACAGTTTTAAAACTTCTTACTTTAACAAGAATAAAATTTCAAAAAAATTTTAATAAAATAATATTTATAAAAATGAAAAAAAACATGGAATAGATGAACTATTTTAAGGTTAATAGTAGATAATCTTTGATATCTCTGACAATTTTCCATCTTAGTGACAATAATTTTATCTGGTTGGGAAAGAAGGCAAAGCCTGTAGAATGCTATGTCAAGTATTATTAGCAAACTCAAGTCTGGTGAAAACATAATGTGGCTTAGTGGGCTGGACAAATGTCCATAGTTTTTAGTCTTATTTATGCTACTATTTTTGCGTGTAATCTTAGATAATTAATTTCAATTATTTAAGTCGCAGTTTCTCATTTCTAAAATGGTTGGATGAAATTAGTGCTCTCCAATGTCCTTTTTTTCAGTTTTCTTTTAAAAATCTATGAAGTTATGATTCCATCATTGTTTCAAAATGGAAAAAATATTAATTTGCTCTACCTTCTAACTGACCCATAGATAATTTTTTCATTTAAAGAATAAAATGTTTGTTGTGAAAAAGGACAAGAAATCTTAAGAATGAAAAATTCAGAACTTAAATTTTCATGAAATTATCATAAAATTATCAGAGTAATTGCTAAGAATTTGACTTCTGTTTTTGACAACAAACCTAGTGTAATGATAGAACGCTCTGTGATTTCAAGAACATTTTACTGAGAGCAGAAAAATTCTCTTTATAGTGTAGATAGATATGTCAGAACATTCAGAGTATTTAAAATCAATATTAATGGAGTTTCTTTCATTCTTTTTAGAAATTTTCTTTCCTTAGAGACCACTGTTATTAAGTGAGAAGCATAATGGCAGAATACTAGCTGGAGATCAAATGAGATAGCATGTAAACTACTTGGCAAACTTCAAAGTACTATATAAATTTCAACTATTACTTTTAGAATGTCTTTAGGTGACTCTAAGTCTGAGTAGAAACTCCACACCAAGATTCTGAAAATATTATTTTCAATTAAATAAATTATAAGTTCTTATGGAAGCAAATGCTGCTTTGTTTTTGTAATTGTATTCTTAGACTTAAACACAATGCATGGCATGTAGTAAACAATAAATGCTTTTTGATTGATTGGTTAGTGCACAACTGAAAAATTTATTTATGAAGACTAAAGCAAAAACAATTGATTATTCAACTCAAGATTGATTAAGGTTGTAAGGAAAAGCTTAACTTTTTTCAAGTGAGACCAACTTAAAAGACAGCACATTTTGGTCCATCAGTCCATCAGTTTAAGGCAAATAAAATGAATACTGAGTAAGGAGGAGTCATGGGTTTTGCCCAATCTCTTTTTTTTTTCCTAACAAATTTTGAGTTGGTGCTTTCTCAAAAGTTTTCCAAAACACACACATGCACATACACGTACATATAAATACATCCAATACTTTTGAAAGAGTACATCATTTGTTGAAACCAGTAAGTAACTATAAAAGTTCATCATTCTTAGACATGTTTTCTGCAATCAACTCCTCCTGATTACTTGTTTAATTTGAAAGTTATAGGGGCATTAGATTAATCAAAGCACATATTTAGATATTTATGATATCCAAATGATAAACAAATAGTTATTGTCTACTTTCCCCAAGATTATTACCAGTAAAATTAGATGTCTCTTGCAAATTTTTCTTTCTTTGCTTAAAAGGACAAAGTGAACTTTAAATTGGAATTCCTACATATAAAAAAGAATTTACTATTATAATAGAAATGGAAAATGATGAAAATATGAAATTTATAATTCTGCTACTAACATTTTGAAAGGAACAAAGGGACACATTTTATGCAGGCATGGAAAGGAATTAGATCCTGCTTCTCCCACCTAATTCAAAAGAAATATTTTGCCATGAAAATCTATTAGATTCAAAGAAAACACAGGAGAGTAATGGATTCTACATTACTGCATTTCTGTGGAGAGAGAATGTGCATAGCAAAATAATCTGTTTTCTGTTTTAAAAAATTTCATTATATGATCATGTTTCTTCCATTTAAATGGAAAATAAGCAGTAAAGAGTGTAGGTTTTAGTCTCTGATATTCATGAAGGATAGTAGACAGACAGGTTACTTTTAGTACTTGAGAAGCTGTGAGAAGGGAAAGAAAATAAAGGCAATAAGTCTTTATGTATTGACTGCTCTGTGCCAGACTCTCATTTGGTCATTACAACAACTCATAAGATAGATGCCATTATTAGCTTTATTTTATAGTTGAGGAAAAAAAGGCAGAGTTTAAGTGACTGGCACAGGTTCACACAGTCAGTAAGAATTTGAAACCACATTTAAATTTTGTGGAATAGGTATGTAGCTATGCACATGGAGCAAAGAGGAGCTTATTTTTCATGAATTAATTTCCTTCTTCACACTAGATTGTAAATTCCTTGGGAGGGAAATTACATTTTTTCTTTGATTTTTTTAAAATTTTACTACATCTCCTCTGAACCATTACTATTTACTTTGTATAAAATAGGTGATTAATAGGCTGATTTGCCTGAATAAATAATATTGATAGCAAGAACAAAGTCACTTTGCTGCTTATTATTGATACATTGTAGGATTCCAAGTAAATGATGAAACATTTTAGGACATAGTATGAAAGAGAGAGAGAAAGAACTCCACCTTTGACACATTTTATGGGAATAGAGAAGACCAGGGTTCATCTTCAGAGGAGAACATTTTAGAAAAAAAAACTTCCCCAAAGAAGAAATGGCTCCCTGCCCATAGAGAATTTATACTTTAAAAATCAAATAAGACATTGAGGAAAAACTAAAAAAAAAAAAAAAAAAAAAAAACAAAAAAACCAAAAAAAAAAAAAAGGTTTGAAATAAAAACCATCCAAGAAAAGCAAGAAGATGATGAAAAAAAGTTAACCAATTAGGAGAGGAAGTACAGTCTCAAAGATAAAAATAATTCTTTCAAAATCAGAATCAGGCAAGGGCAAGCCAGAGAAGCTATGAGAGACCTAAGAAATAACAAAACAGATGATAAAGAATGAGAAATTAGAACAGAATGTGAAACATCTCATAAGAAAAACAACAAATCTGGAGAATAGATTAAGAAGAAAAAATGTAAGAATAATTGGACTGCCAGAAAGTTGTGATCAAAAAGAGAACCTTGAAGGAAATAATCCTAGAAAATTGTCCTGGAGTTTTAGAACATGAGGGGAAAGTAGTAATAGAAAAAAGAAATCCACCAATCACCACCTGAAAAAGATCCTTTGTGGAAAACACACAGGAATATTATTGCCAAATTTTAAAAGCTCCAGATCAAAGAGAACATTTTGCAAGAAACAGGAAAAAATTCAAATATGTGAGAACTACAATGAGAATTGCACAAGACTTAGCAACTACAATAAAAGAAGACTTGAAATCATATCTACATACAAGAGAAAGAACAAAACCTATGGCCAAAAATATCAAATTCTGCAAAATTATTTATGATTTTGAATGAAAAAAATGGACATTCAATGAACTTGCAGATTTTCAGGACTTTCTATCAACCAAACCCTAACAACAGAAAATTTAACATATAAGAGCCAATACCAAAGAGCAATTTTAAGGAATTCAACATGGACAAAAAGTTTAAACATGGACAAATTGTTTATTTTTTTACGTGGAAAATGTATACATTATGTTGAAGATTCACATCAATAATAGGGTAAGTTCAAAGGAAATAGCAGAGTTAAGGTAAAAATAGTAATTGTTATACAAATGAGGTGCAGAGGAAGAATAGACACTGAGGCATTAGAGGGAGGAGGAGTATTGTAATTCTGTAAACTTACTCATATTGAAAATGGGTTCAATAGACAACACTTACATGTATACCATGAAGGGTATATAGCACCCTCCAAAATCTATAAAGAAATAAGGGGGGAAATAGGCAGAGAGGGAAGCAAAGGGGAAGAGAAGAAGACAAGGGAAGGATCCCTGGGTATTGGGAGGTTAAGTAATAGTAAACCAAGTTATGGAATATAATTTAATGAAAGAATCAGCAAGGATAGGAAAGATGTATGTGTATGTGTGTGTGTAGGTGATGTGAATGTGTGTATGTATGTACATATCTACATATGTGTACATAAATATATCTTTTAATGGTAGCTTGCTTGAGGGTGGTGGGGGGATGAAAGGGAGATATGTGTGTGTGTTTGTGTTTGTATATGTATGTGTATGTATATATCTACATATGTATAAATAAATGTATCCTTTCTTAACTATAGCCTGCTCATGGGGAGGAATGAAAGGGAAGAAAAAAGAATAAAGTAAAAAAGGCACCCAGCAGACGAAAGAACAATTTATAAGGAAGTAAAGGAAAGACAGACATTTATGAATATAATTTTTCTATATATATATGTACTTATTTAAATTGATATTTCTTGCTATGTAATTTGAATCCTTCCTGATGTTCTACTAGGCACATGATAATGTTCTCTTTTCTTTTGTTTCATTTTGTTTTGTATTGCTTTTCTGTTTTGTTTTGTTTTGGTCATTATTGTTATTCTGTTTCTTCAAATAAAATAAATTTGGAAAAAAATCTAAAGAGGACTTGGATTGTCAGTAGAAATTTCTGTGGAATCAGAGTGGGAACTGTCAGAGTAGCTAAGATGAAAGGAAAATATAATGATGAATGTTGGAGGGGTTGTGGGAAAACTGGGACACTGATACATTGTTGGTTGAACTGTGAACAGATCCAACCATTCTGGAGAGCAGTTTGGAACTATGCTCAAAAAGTTATCAAACTGTGCATACCCTTTGACCCAACAGTGTTTCTATTGGGCCTATATCCCAAAGAGATTTTAGAGGAGGGAAAGGGACCCACATGTGCAAGAATGTTTGTGGCAGCCCCTTTTGTAGTGGCAAGAAACTGGAAACTGAATGGATGCCCATCAATTGGAGAGTGGCTGAATAAATTATGGTATATGAATGTTATGGAATATTATTGTTCTATAAGAAATGATCAGCAGGATAACTTTAAAGAGGCCTGGAGAGACTTATATGAACTAATGCTGAGTGAAATGAGCAGAACTAGACATTATTATACACGGCAACAACAAGACTATATGATGATCAATTCTGATGGATGTGACTCCCTTCAATAATGAGATGTTTAAAACCAGTTACAGTTGTTTAGTGAAGAAGCCATATACACCCAGAGAGAGGGATATGAAATGTGGATCACAACATAATATTTTCATGCTCTCTATTGATGTTTGCTTGCATTATGTTACCCTTCTCAGATTTTTTTTTTGTGGATCTGATTTTTCTTGTACAGCAAGATAACTGCATAAATATGCATCCATATATTTGATTTGTCATGTATTTTAACATAATTAACATGTATTAGACTTCCTGCCAGCTAGGGGAGGGGATCGGGGAAAGGAAGGAAAAATTTGTAAAAGAAAGCTTTGCAAGGGTAAATGATGAAAAATTACCCATACATATGTTTTACAAATAAAAAACTTTAATTAAAAAAAAAAAAGGAATCGGAGTGGGAGTCTAGGGAGTAATCCCAATGCAGGCCGCAACAACCTAGCATCAGCAAGGCATGACCTCTGACTCAGCAGTAGGAATATCAGGGAGGACACAGAAGGTCAATGGAGAAGTTCTGTGGCAATAGGGTGGGAATCTTGTGTGCAGTCCCAGCACAGGGTCCCCATTATCAGTACCTGAGCATCAGCAAAGCAGATTCATCACACTAGATCTTATAGCCTCAGTGGAGCAGGGACACTCTGAACAGCTCCAGGGCAGAATAGTTCAGCTTCCTAGAAAGATCTCTGAAAAAAGCTGAAGAAATCCCATGAAGTCTGGGACAATGCACCCTCCATCCTGGAGACAGAGCCCTACTTTAACACAGAAATAAAAACAGAGTAATAAGCTAGGAAAATGAGCAGACAGCAAAAAAAAAAAAAACAAACAAACAAACAACAACAACAAAAAAAACTTCTGACTATTGAAAGTCATGGTGTCAAGGACAATCAAAACACACTCAGAAGATGAAAACAAAGTCAAAGGTCCTACATCCAAAGCCTCAAAGCAAAATAAAAATTAGGCTCAGGTTATGGAAAAGCTCAAAAGGGATTTTGGTAATCAAGTAATAGAGATAGAGGAAAAATTAGGAAAAAATTGAGAGTGGTGCAAAAGGAAATACAAAAAGCTAATGTAACAAAGAATGACTTAAAAAGAAAAATTGGCTAATTAGGAAAGAAGGTACAAAAGCTCAATAAAGAAAATAATTCCATAAAAATAGAATTGAGCAAATAGAAGCTAATGACTTTATGAGAAATCAAGATATAAAAAATCAAACCAAAAGATTAAAAAAACTAGAAAAAAATGTGAAATAACACATTGGAAAAATAATTGACCTGGAAAATAAATCAAGGAAAGAGAATTTTGAAATTATCAGTCTACCTGAAAGTCATGATTAAAAAAAAATAAAGAGCCTAGACATTAACTTTCAAGAAATTATCAAGGAAAACTGTCCTGATACTCTAGAACCAGAGGGTAAAATATAAATTGGTAGAATCTACCAATCACCTTCTGAAAGATTCCAACATGAAAATTCCCAGGAATATTATAGCCAAATTCCAGAACTCTCAGGTCAAGGAGAAAATATTCTAATCATCCAGAAAGAAACAATTCAAGTACAATGGAGCCACAATCAGGACAATATAAGATTTAGCAATTTCTATCTTAAAGAACCAGAGAGCTTAGAATATGATATTCCCAGAAAGCAATGCAGCTAGGATTACAACTAAGAATTACTTACCCAGAAAAACTGAGTATAAACCCTCAGAGGGGAAGGTGATGATTCAATGAAATGGAGGATTTTCAAACATTTGTGATGTAAAGTCCAGACCTGAATGGAAAATTTAATTTTTCAAATACAGTACTCTGGAGAAGCATAAGGAGGTAACCAGGGAAGTGATATCATAATGAACTTAATAAGGCTTATCTGTTTACCTCCTTCCTTGGAAGGATGATACTTGTAACTCTTTGGAACTCAAATTATTATAAAAAAACTACAAGGAGTACATATAGACAGAGGGCACAGGTGTAAGTTGAATATGAAAGGATAATATATATATATATATATATATATATATATATATATATATATATTTATATGTATATATAAATGTTAAGGGGGGAAAGAAAAGGGGAGAAGTTGATTGATGCAAATTATCTGCCATTAAAAAATGAGGCAAGAAAAAGCTTTTACACTGAAGGAATAAGAGGGAGAAGGGGGCAAGAAAATGAACCTTACTCACATCAGAATTGGCTTAAAGAAGAAATAACATACATACTCATTAGGGTATAGAAATCTATCCTACCCTTCAGGAAAATAGGAGAGAAATGGGATTTGGGAAGAAGGGGCATATTGGGGAAGGGTGTAGTCTCAAAACACATTTGAGGAGGTTGAAAGGCGTGAATAAATAGGGGGAAATACAGCTAGTATTAGTAAATGTAAAAAAAAATTAGAAGCAAGTTTCTCTGATAATGGTTCATTTCTCAAACTCGGAATTGAGTCATATTTTATAAAAAATAAGAGCCATACCCCAATTGATAAATGATCAAAAGATGTGATCTGTGCCCATAGGGCTATAGATTCATGCATATCATTTGGCCTAACAACACCACTACTTGGCACGAATACCAAAAGAGATTCAAAGAAAAAAATAGCAAATGACTTATAAGTACAAAAAAATTCATAGTAGCTCTCTTCTCAGGGCAAAAAATATTTGGAAATTAAGGGGATACCCATCAATTGGGGATGGCTCAATAAACTATGGTGTGTGTCTCTGATGACAAATTATTGTTCTATGAGAAATGATTAGCAGGATGCTATCAGGAGGAAATAAAACCTGGAAAGTCCTCCAAGAACTCAACCAATGTGAAATATACTGTATACAAAGTAATATCAAAATCCCCAGGATGGCCAGCTGTGAATGACTTTACTATTCTCAGTAGTACAATCATCCATGACTACTCTGAATAACTTATGATGAAAAAAAATCCTATAAACCCAGAGAAGGAATTGATTGTATCTGAATATAGAATGAAGCTTTTTCTCTTTCTCTTTCTCTCTTTTTTAACTTATTTTTTGACAGTTTTTATTTTCATTAGGGTGGTAGAATTACTTTTTTTTTCTTTTATGAAAATATTTTGTATAACTCCCCAAGTGGTTTTTTAAAATTATGAGTGGGAATAAGGAAGAGAACCTAGAACTCAAAAATTTTAGAAACAAATATAAAAAATGTTTTGGATATAACTGGAGAAAAATATTAAGTAAATAAATAAACAAAACAAAAAATGGAACATTTGCAAGTGATTCTAGAGGTCATAGAATCCAACATCTATCTCATCAGGAATATCTTCTACAAAATTCAAGACAAATAGTTTTTTACCTTCTGCTTAGATAATTCAAAGGATGAAGGAACTTGCTAGTTCAGAGATAGCTCATTTTAATTTTGTACAGCTGTTTTTATTTGTATTTCTCTTGATCCTCTCCTTTAGTTTTGAAATATTGTTGTTAGGGACTATGCAGATCAAGTGTGATGCCTCTTCCAATGAACATCATTCCAATACCTGATGACAATCATTTTTTTTCCTTAAAAGTTTCTCTATCTGAAACACCTGGCTTTATTTTGTTTTGAATTTTCAACTGTCTTATGTCATGGTTTTTAGTCTCTTTGAAATACTGGTTGGCTTCCTCTAAAAGGATGTTGGTTTGTCAATTTCTATTACAAAAATAATACCCAAAATTCATCACAACATTCTAGATGGGATCTGATTAGAGCAATAACACTCTAACACATTCTATTCTGACTACTATAAAGTCTATTATTGTTGTTAGCTTCTGAGGGTTGCCATACTTCACTGTAAGCTCACAGTCAATAAAGAAAAACTAAATTTTCTTCACAATATTTATTGTATAGTGATCTTTATAGTTTACTTATGGTTAATTTTAATAATTTTTTGAATTTAACTTTGCTATTCCTTTGAAATACACATTAATTACATTGTTAATATATTAATAATACCTTAATATGAATTCTCTGAAATATAAAATATTTACATATGTAATATTTATTCATTAATTATTCATATTACATATGAAATATTCCTAACAACTCATCCATTATTATCTCATTATCGACTTTGTCTTTCTTTTGTCAATTTATCCATATATATATTAATATTAAAAAAGTCTTTTATATAGCCATACTTAGTGCATTCCCTATCATTTTGGTTTTATTTGCTATACTTTGAATTATTATTTGTTCTTTTCCAGATTTCTTCATTATAGGTATAGGTGGATGGGTGAAAGAACTCTGGCTAGTAAAAGCCCTAGCATTAGAGTGTGTATAGAATATTTTATGTATTAATTAAATTAGATTTAAAATGGAATGTTGGTGATCCTCTTTCTGGATATGTGTGATGATGTGTAATGGAAAGGTCCTTCCTCCAGTTCAGGACACACACATGTTTAATTAGCATTTTGGATTATTCTTGGTTTACTGTATGATAACAAATAGCTTTTCAACTGACTGCTGAGCTGGAAGTGCATCTTCACACACAATGCACACAAAGATGAAAACTTCTCTTTCCCTTATTGCTTTTGAATGTTAAAGTGAACCGCTGAGTGTAGACTCACAGAGTTACTTGAATGTGAAATAGTTGTCTGTTAGGAAACCCAAAGTGCACATTTAAGTCCATATAGTTCATAATGTGAAAAGACAGCCTCCAACTCCAACTCCACTCTGTGGAGAATGCGTGAAAAAATATGTAAGAATTACACAGGATGACTAGGAATGAGTGGGTTTTAATTTGAACTAATCTAAAGATTAGATGGTGCAATGAATAGATTATTAGCTCTGATGTCAAGAAGACACTTCACTGAGTTCAAATATGGTCCAAGACACTTACTAGCATCCTTAACTCTGTTTGCCTTAGCTTCCTCAAATGTAAAATGAGCTAGAGAGGGAAATGGCAAATCACTTTAGTATCTTTGCCAAGAAAACCACAAATGAGGTCACAAATAATTAGAAAGGACTGAATGACAACAAGGAATATTCACATGAGATCATATATGCCCATATATTTTTATCTATACGTATAAATATCACATACATAAGGATGGAATGGTCAATTAAACCTGCCCCCAGTGGAGTTCTTGCTATTTCCACTACAGCAACCAATTTGTCCATCAATGAGAATTAGACCAAGAATGGGATATTTCCTTTTTCATTCTTCCACTTATTGAAAGATTAAATTGTCATTAAGGCAAATCAAAAATCCTTTTAGCTACTATACTTTGGATTGAAAGAGAATTTTAAGAGAAGTCTCAGCAATTAACTTACATCAGCTTATACTGACTCTGTACAAAAATTGTCTATTTCCTCTATGTAAGTGATATATAGCATAAAAAGCTCACTTGTTTCTCCTTCTATCTTTTTACCCAAATGCTTTCCACTATATTCTTTCAACTGATTGTTGAATTTTTTCACATGAACATCTAAATATTCAGTGACATTCTACATCACCCCCATTTTATTTTGAATAAAGTATATTTATCCAGAAATATATTCCAATCTTGATTTTAATCACTTTGCACTATTTCTCTGAGATACCTATGAGATGACATTTTGTTTTCTTGAATTAAGACCTAGCTTCTTTTCCTTATTGACTACACTTTGGACTTTGGTTAAAAAGAAATTTGAGGCTATTGGTTTTACTACTTTTTTTTTCCTTTGGATTTTGTCTCCTGTGAATTCTGAGTGTTTCAACTACTATTCTTCTTTCCTCAAAACTTTTCTGTGGTATTTAGCTTAGATGCTATACATAAGAAGAAAAAAGACAATGTTGATTAGTAAGCTCAATCCATCAAAATCCATTCTTATTAACTCTCAAGACTAGCAAGGACTCCTTCAAAAAAAATGGAAATAAGGTAAGTCTGGAAGATTTTTTGATACAATATACATATCTTGCTTTTTCCTTCCAAATAATTTTATCTTCCACATTGTCAACCAAAAGAATTGATTTTTGGTATTCCAAAATCTTTTTGTTTCTTAGAAAGAACAATGGTTTCACTTTAGATAATACTGGAATCTACTAGGAGTTCAAGGACTGACCTGTCTCATATGAGGGCTTATTAGAGTTTTTCAGGGCAACACATCCATCTTTGGTGTCCACATGGCTTTTTCTTTCAACTTTGTAGCTCCAAGAACCTAAAGCATGAGCAGTGGCTATATATCCTGGTAAACTGTCTTGGCAGATGTGCTAAACCAGGTAGAAAATAGCCAATAAACCTCTGACTCATCAATGAGTTAAAGAGGTGTCTACCCCAAATATATGAAGACTTCTCCTGCTGGAAGGGATAGAATATTTGGTTCCATTTACCATGAAGGCAGCTGAAGTAGATGCTGTGGAGTGCTTAGAACTTGGGTTAGACTCTGTAGTTGTCAAGGTCATCTACTGCATTTTAGACCATTGCCATTTATCCTTACTTTTGATTTGCCACTCAGATTTGATGACTGGAAAACAGAATGTGGTTACCAATCTTGTGCAACTCTGTCTCACTTGAATACAATTCTTGAAGGGGTCAAAATGTCACCCTGTGATAACATTTTTCCTTTTCAAAGATAGACAAATAGCAACAGTTTTCTTCTAATATATGAACAAGGACTGCATTTTATTCAAAACAATTGAAGAATATTTGTTTTTTCTGATACTGAAAATATAATTGAAGTAAACTAAATTTTTTATCATGTTCAATGCAGCAAAGGATAGAATAGTATATCTCTATTTCATCATATCCATCATCATGTGGGACTTACAAGTGATATTCTTATAAAACTCTTGTAATAGGAAGGTAAGCTTGAAATATTAATCTAATTATTATGTTGACAAGAATATTTTTTCAATTAAATGTTATGCTTATTTGCCTATTAACTGTTCTCTGTCTTGGTAAATCTGTTTGGCATGTATATTATACTGATATGCAAAATCATATTTTCTTTCATATAAAATCAATTCAACCAATTTATTTGTGGCAGATATGAATTTGGAAAAGGTTTTATAAATTTTGATAGTAGCAGAGTCTATTTTTCTAATTTATTTATGTAGCTATTTAGAGATATAAAATTTCCCCTAAAAACTGCTGTAGCTGCATCCCATAGATTTTCATATTTTGTCTCATTGTTGTCATTTTCTTGGATTAAATTATGGATTGTTTCTGGGATTTGTTGTTTGGCTCACTCGTTCTTTAAAATTAGATTCTTTAATTTACAATTGGATTTTAGTCTATCTTTCCCTGGCCCTTTATTCAATATAATATTTTTTTATTGCATTGTAGTCTGAAAAGGAAGAATTTACTAGTTCTGCCTTTTTACATTTGGTTGTGAGGTTTTTATCCCCTAATATTTGGTCAATTTTTGGGTATGTACCACGTGCTGCAGAGAAAAAGCAGAATTCATTTCAATCCCTATTCAATTTTTCCAGAGGTCTATCATATCTAGGTTTTCAAGGATCCTATTAATCTCATTAGTTTCTTTTTTGTTTATTTTGTGGTTAGATTTGTCTGATTCTGAGAGGGGAAAGTTGAGGTTCCCCATCTAATAAGTTTATCTGTCTATTTTTGTGTAATTAGCTTAAAATATTCTCCAGGAATTTGCCTGCTCTACCACTGAGTGCATACACATATTGTATCATTACTATTTCATTACTTATGTATCTTTTATCAAGATGTACTTTCCCTCCTTATCTCTTTTAATAAGATCTATTTTTACTTTTGCTTTATTATCTGCTATCAGAATTGTAACCCCTGCTTTTCTTACTCCAGCTGAAGCATAATAAATGTTGTTCTAGCCTTTTACCTTTACTCTCTATGTGTCTTTCTGTCAAATGAGTTTCTTGTAAAAGACCTATTGTAAGATTCTATTTTTTTTTAATTCCACTTTGTTATTTGCTTCCCTTTTATGGGAGAGTTCATCTCATTCCCATTCACAGTTATGATTACCAGCTCTGTATTTCCCTCCCTGTATATACATTTGTTCTCTCTTTCCACCCTGCCATTAAAAGTGTTTCCCCCCCCTTCACATTGAGTTATGATTACCAGCTCTGTACTTCCCTCCATCCTATTTTCTCCCTGTGTATCCTTTTGTTCTCTCTTTCCATCCTGTCCTTATTCCAGTGTTTTTTTTTTAACCCATCTCATCCACTTCCTCATCTTCTTTCTCTTACCGTTTTCTCTACTATTTCTGATCTCCTTTCTATCCAGTCCCTCTTTTATTTCCTCTTTCTCTTCCTACTTCTATATGGGATTAGATTAATTTCTATACCAAACTAAACAATTAAGTGATTCCTTCTTAAAGCCTAAATTGATGAGATCAAGCTTCAACAATGGCCATCTCCCTTCCTTCTTTCCCTTCATTTTATTAAGTCTTTTAAATCTCTTTATGTAGACTTTTTCCCACTCCTTAATGTCTTTTTCTTAGCTGTCACCATACCAGAGTCAATTCACAACCACACCCTCATCCCATGAAAAGACCCCCTTTCTGTCTGCATCAGTGACAGATACAGTTCTCAAGAGTTGTAGATATTATTTTCCTATCTAGAGATGAACCTTTAAATATATACAATTCTCTTGTTTAACTTTTTATGTTTATCTTGAGTCCTGTGATTGTAGATTAAATTTTCTGTTTAGTTGTTTTTTTTTTTTCAGTAGAACTGATTCTCTTACTTCATTGAAGATCCATCTCCTCCCTTAATAGATAATGCTGAGTCTCACTGTTTAGTTTTAATTCTTGGTTGCAAACCTTGGTTCTTTGCCTTCCCAAAATATGGTATTCCAGACCTTCCTATCCCTTATTGCAGAAACTGCCAGTTCCTGCATAATCCTGACTGTTTCTCCTTGATATTTGAATTTTTTTTTCCTGGCAGCAGCTTGAAGTATTTTTTCCTGAAGATTACAGTTTTGTAGTTTTGCAACAATGTTCCTTGGGGTTTTCTTTGTGTTATCTCTTTCCAAAGGTGATCAATAGATTCTTTCAATGAATATTTCTTCCTTTGTTTCTAGAACACTGGGATAGATTTCCTTAATGCTCTTTTGCAGAATACTATCCAGTTTCTTTTTTTGGTTATTGCCTTCAGATAGGCCAATAATTTCTAAATTGTCTCTTCTGGATCTATTTTCCAAAACCACCTGATTTTCCAATGAAGTATTTCATATTTTCTTCCATTTTTTCATTCTTTTTGGTTTTGCTGATTTTTGCTGTTTCACAAAGTCATTAGCTTCCATTTGCCTGTTCTAGTTTTTCATGTGTGATTTTCTTCAGTTTTTTTTCTCTTTTTCCATTTGCTTTATTCTTCTGTTTAAGTAAATTTTTTCAATTTCTTCCCTTCCTTTTCCAAACTGTTGTCCTTCTCATGCACACCTCTCATTTCTTTTCTCAGTTTTTCTTCTACCTCTCTTATTTGTTTTTTTAAAAAGTCTTTTATGAACACTTCCAAGAAGCTTCTTTGGACTTGAGACTAATTTATCTCACTCTGAGATTTCCTCTGCTGACATTTTGTCCTCATCTAAATTGGTGTTTCAGTCTCCTCTGTCACCATAGTAGCTTTCTATAGTCCAGGTTCTTCTCTGTTTCTTGCTCATTTTCTCTCCTTTTCTTTCAGTATTTTCTTTTTTACTTTTAAGGTGGAGATCTGCCCTTGTGGTATAGGGGGCACTGTCCCAAGCTTCCTGTGCAGCTCTGTGCCTTGACTTTGAGCACAGTGCCCCCTTGTGTTTGCAGGGGTAGCTTTGCCTGCTCTGTGAAGGACACACCCTGGTTTCCCAGAGTTTGCCTCCTGAGCTGGGACTGGAGGCTGCCCCCTGCTGGGCTCCTCTGCTGATCCAAGACCCAGGGTCTCAGCTGCTGATTTGCTGTGATTAAGCCCCTCTCACTAACTTCCCCAGAGTCTGTCTGAGTGGGGCTGGACACCCCAGTGAGACTGACCTTTCTTGGAGATTTCAGTCTGTCTTGAGCTGAGGAGATTTTTCATTCCATCAGACTGTTCAGAGGCTCGGTCTCAGGGGGTTTTTGAAGAAGACAAGGAGAGCTCCAGGAACTTCCTAACTTTATTCCACCATTTTGCTTCCAGTAAAAGAGTTTCTTTTATTTTTAAGTTTTACTTCTTTAGATGGTCTTAAAATGATGAACTATAAATTAAATTTAGACTTTCTCAATGAATCACAATTTCCCAGAAGCTTTCCTGTTCTACCTTCCCTAGTCCTCAAATCATACTTCATGTGGAGAGAGAGCCAAATACTCAGAAGTGTAAAACATTTTGATTTGCTGTATTTTGTTAGTTTTTATTTGTTTTGTTTACTCAACAATAGTGTTCCAATAGAAGAGAAAATATGTGAAAGATAAGAGATTGATTCACTTTAAAACCTATCATCTTTCCCATGTTTATTCCAAACATAGTTATTATTGCAGTAGGAATCATTTTAGTAACCTTAGGGAAAAGGGAATCTTGGAACTGAATAAAAACAAACGTAAAACCAACAAGTGCCTGAAAGGTTTCAATTTCATCAAAAACCTTGCTATACCTTAAGAGTGCTCTTGCGCACCTAAGATAATACCTTTCATGGAAAAATTTATTAATTTTAGAAGTGATACAAAAGTTCATATTACTAATGGATCAGTGAACTCACATATAATTATAATGAGTTTTTATGTTATCTAAAACACATTTATAAGACAAAAATGTTTTTCCTTACAAAAAACATTGAACATGAATGCTTTTCTTCCTCATTTTTTTTTTGGCTGCATTTCTTAATTCCCTTTTGTTTCTGAAAAATTCATCTACCAGGAAGTAATCCTCACATTTCATTCAGTTCGTATCTATTCCCTTAGTAAAGCCAAATGTCCAGTTCCTGGCCTGCAGAGAACTGTATATAACTTGGAAAGGATTCCAACAATTATCAAAGAAATGATTAAAGGCAAGAGAATAGACCTATGAGAAAACAGAGGGATTTTATACCAAAAGATCAGGACATTTAAAAGTATTTGAGAAATGATTAAAAAAATAATTTTTTTTAGATTGCATTGTATTTTTTTAATTAAAGCTTTTTATTTGTATAACATATGTATGGGTAGTTCCCCAGCATTGATCTTTACAAAGCTTTCCATTACAAATTTTACCCCCAGTCCCCTCCCCTCCCTAGATGGCAGGAAGTCTACTACATGTTAATAATGTTGAAATACTTGACAAGTTGTGCAAGAAAAATCCTATCTACAAGAAAAAAAAGAAAATCAGAGAAAGGAAACACAATGCAAGCAAACCTCGATAGAGAGCATGAAAATGTTATGTTGTGGTCCATATTTCATATCCCTCTCTCTGGGTGTATATGGTTTTCTTCAGTGAAAAATTGGAACTGGTTTGAGACAATTCTTTGTTGCAGAGAGCCATGTCCATCAGAATTGATCATCATGTAATACTGTTGTTGCTGTGTATGATGATCTCCTGGTTCTGCTCATTTCACTCAACATCAGTTCATGCAAGTCCCTCCAGGCCTCTCTGAAATTGTCCGGCTGGTCGTTTCTTACAGAACAATAATATTCCATAACATTCATATACCATAATTTATTCAGCCACTCTCCAATGGATGGGCATCCCTTCAGTTTCCAGTTTCTAGCCACTACAAAAAGGGCTGCCACAAACATTCTTGCACAGGTGGGTCCCTTTCCCTCCTCTAAGATCTCTTTGGGATATAGGCCCAGTAGAAACACTGCTGGGTCAAAGGGTATGCACAGTTTGACAACTTTTTCAGCGTAGCTCCAAATTGTTCTCCAGAATGGTTGGATCCATTCACAGTTCCACCAGCAATGTATTAGTGTCCCAGTTTTCCCACATCCCATCCAACATTCATCGTTATCTTTTCCTGTCATTTTAGCCAATCTGACAGGGGTGTAGTGGTACCTCAGAGTTGTCTTAATTTGCATTTCTTTGATCAATACTGATCTGGAGCAACTTTTCATATGACCAGAGATGGTTTTAATTTCATCTTCTGAAAATTGTCTGTTCATATCCCTTGACCATTTATCTATTGAAGGGTGGCTTGAATTCTTATATATATGAGACAATTCTCTATATATTTTAGAAATGAGGCCTTTATCAGAACCATTAAATGTAAAGATGATTTCCCAATTTGATGATTCCCTCCTAATCTTGTCTGCATTAGTTTTATTTGTACAGAAACTTTTTAACTTAATATAATCAAAATTATCTACCTGGTATTCAATTAAGAGTTCCAGATCTTTTTTGGACATAAATTTATTCCATCTCCACAAGTCTGAGAGGTAAACTATACTACGTTCTTCTAATTTGCTTACAATATCACTCTTTATATCTAGATCATGAACCCATTTAGATCTTATCTTGGTATGTGGTGTTAGGTATGGGTCAAGTCCTAATTTCTTCCACACTAGTTTCCAATTTTCCCAGCAGTTTTTGCCGAATAGTGAGTACTTATCCCAAAAGCTGGGGTCTTTGGGTTTATCCAACAGTAAATTGTTAAGGTTATTGCCTAGATTGTCCTGATAACCTATCCTGTGCCACTGATCGACTGCTCTATTCCTTAGCCAGTACCAAATGGTTTTGATGACCGCTGCTTTATAATATAGTTTTAGATCTGGTACAGCAAGGCCACCTTCATCTGCCTTTTTTTCATTAATCCCCTTGAAATCCTTGACCTTTTATTTTTCCAAATGAACTCTGCTACTATTTTTTCTAGATCAGTAATATAATTTCTTGGGAGTTTGGTTGGTATGGCACTAAATAAGTAGATTAGTTTGGGTAGTATTGTCATTTTTATTATGTTCGCTCTGCCTACCCATGAGCACTTAATATTTTTCCAATTGATTAGGTCTGATTTTATTTGTGTGGAAAGTGTTTTGTATTTGGTTCCTATAGTTTCTGACTTTTCCTTGGCAGATAGATTCCCAAATATTTTATCCTATCATCAGTTATTTTTTTTAATTTTTATTTTATTTGCATAACATGTGTGGGTAATTCTTCAACAATAACCCTTACATAGCTTTCCGTTACAAATTTTTCCCCCAACTCCCCACCCCTCCCCTAGATGGCAGGATATCCACTACATGTTAATTATGTTAAAATATTGGCAAATCGAATATATGTATACATATTTCCAAACTTATCATTGGTGTGCAAGAAAAATCTTATCTACACAAACGATATATCAGATAAAGGAAACACAATGTAAGCAAACATCAATCAAGGAGTATGAGAATGTTATGTTGTGGTCCACATTAAGCATCCCTCTCTCTGGGTGTATATGGCTTACTTCAGTGAACAATTGGAGGTGGTTTGAAACATTTCATTGTTGAAGAGAGCCATGTCCATCAGAATTGATCGTCATATAGTACTGTTGTTGCCGTGTATAATGATCGCCTGGTTCTGCTCATTTCACTCAGCATCAGTTCATGCAAGTCTCTCCAGGCCTCTCTGAAATCATCTTGCTGGTCATTTCTTACAGAACAATAATATTCCATAGTATTCATATACCATAATTTATTCAGCCATTCTCCAATTGAAGGGCATCTATTCAATTTCCAGTTTCTAGCCACTACAAAAAGGGCTGCCACAAACATTCTTGCACATGTGGGGCCTTTTCCTTCCTTTATGATTTCTTTGGGATATAAGCCCAATAGAAATGCTGCTGGGTCAAAGGGTATGCGCAGTTTGATAACTTTTTGAGCATAGCTCCAAATTGTTCTCCAGAATGGCTGTATCCGTTCACAGTTCCACCAACAATGCATCAGTGTCCCAGCCCTCCCACAACCCCTCCAACATTCATCATTAACTTTTCCTGTCATTTTAGCCAATCTGACAGGAGTGAAGTGGTATCTCAGGGTTGTCTTGATTTGCATTTCTCTGATCAATAGTGATTTGGAGCACCTTTTCATATGACTATAAATAGTTTTAATTTCATCCTCTGAAAATTGTCTGTTCATATCCTTTGACCATTTATTGATTGGAGAATGGCTTGAATTTTTATAAATATGAGACAATTCTCTATATATTTTAGAGATGAGACCTTTATCAGAACCCTTAAATGTAAAGATGATTTCCCAATTTATTGCTTCCCTCCTAATCTTGTCTGCATTGATTTTGTTTGTACAAAAACTTTTTAACTTAATATAGTCAAAGTTATCTATCTGGTTTTCAATTAAAAGTTCCAGTTCTTCTTTGGACATAAATTTATTCCATCTCCACAGGTCTGAGAGGTAAACTATATTATGTTCCTCTAACTTGTTTACAAAATCACTCTTTATATCCAGATCATGAACCCATTTAGATCTTATCTTGGTATGTGGTGTTAGATGTGGGTCAAGCCCTAATTTCTTCCACACTAGTTTCCAGTTTTCCCAGCAGT
>JAJPUD010009523.1:0-15292 GCA_023553655.1 Myrmecobius fasciatus
CACACACACACACACACACACACACACACACACACACACACACACACACACACGAAAGTTAGACTTGTTCTGCTTCAAGTTGCAAAAGTAAATTTTTGGCTTAACATATTCAGAGAAAACAAAACCTAACGATGAGAACTATCTACAAATAGAATGGTTTGCTTTGAAAGGCAACAAGTCCCCAAGGATCTTCAAGAAGCTGGAGAGTTCCTCACTTGGTCAGCAACATTCTACTCAGATATGGATTCTTAAGGTTCTTTCTGATCTCAAGATCCTCAGGTGGTTTTCCAGTTTCTGCTTTGCCCCTACTTTATCATGAGCTCCACTTTGTCACTTCTCAACTGATTTCAACTTAATTTCTGTCCCCATATACAAACTGGACTAAAAGTCACCAATGATCTCTTTATTGCTAAAACAATGATGACTTTTCTTTACCCTTACCCTTTTCTTCTCTAGTATTTGATACAGTTGAGAAATCCTTTTCCTTCTGAGTTTTTATGAGCTTTCTTTTGGTTCTCTCTACTATCCCACCTCCTGCTGGCCCTCTACCTCCTACCCCAACACATACACACATTCTGTCATGCTTGAAGATGCACCAAAGTTCTTCTCTCTTGGTAATCTCAATTCCCATGGATTCAATTATTATCTCTATGCATTCAACTAACAAGACTACATATCCAACCTTCATCTGTCTCCTGAGTTCCAGTCACACATCTCTACCTGCTTCTCTAGTTGTCCACTTGATGTTTCATGGGAAACACAACATGTTCTATATATATGTAAAACCCATCTTATATATAAAACCTGTCTTTCTCCCTTAACTAACGTTCCAATTTCTGCAAGTGCCACAATATTCTTCTGATTGCTCAGGTTCCTAACCTAACAGTTAATCTGAACTCTTTCTGATTCACCTCCCAAATTCAATCAGCTGTCAAGTCTTGCCAGTTGTCTTTATCCCGTCTTACAACACTCCTATACTAGTTCAAACAAAGCTGCCAAACTGATTTTGCTATTCAAGCAGGTTCTTGCCTCTAAAATAAAACACAATTTCTATTGGACTTATATCCCAAAGAGATCTTAAAGGAAGGAAAGGGACCCACATGTGCAAAAATGTTTGTGGCAGCCCTTTTTGTAGTGGCTAGAAACTGGAAACTGAATGGATGCCCATCAATTGGAGAATGGCTGAATAAATTATGGTATATGAATGTTATGGAATATTATTGTTCTATAAGAAATGACCAGCAGGATGATTTCAGAGAGGCTTGGAGAGACTTGCATGAACTGATGCTGAGTGAAAGCAGGAGAACCAGGAGATCATTATAAATGGCAACAAGACTATATGATGATCAATTTTGATGGACATGGCTCTCTTCAACAAAGAAATGTTTCAAACCAGTTCCAATTGTTCAGTGAAGAAAGCCATATACCCCGAGAGAGGGATATGAAATGTGGAACACAATATAACATTTTCATACTCTGTTGATGTTTGCTTGCATTATGTTTCCCTTCTCACTTTTTCTTTCTTGTAGATCCGACTTTTCTTGCACAGCAAGATAACTAAAAATATGTATGCACATATTCGATTTGTCAAGTATTTTAACATAATTAATATGTAGTAGACTTCCTGCCATCTAAAGGAGGGTGGGAACTGGGGGGAGGGGGGAATTTGTAACAGAAAGCTTTGCAAGGGTCAATGTTGAAAAATTACCCATACATGTTTTGCAAATAAAAAGCTTTAATAAAATGGAAAAAATAAAATAAAACAAAACACAAACTGTTCTATTTGCCACTTAAAACCCATCACAATGCGGATGCAAATTTGTCCAAGGCTTAACACACCAACTATTTACTATGATGCACACTTAATTTCCAGCCAAATCCATGTACTTGCTCCTCCTTCTATATGACATTTGTTTCCCACCTTCATGACTATGCAGACTATCTCCCATATCTGGGATGCTCTCCCTCCCTTCGGCCTCTTGGAATCCCTTGTTTCTTTCAAGGCTCAGCTCAAATGTCACTTTCTTCAAGAGGCTCTTCTAGATTCCCCCAGTTATTAGTATCCTCTCAATAATTTTGTATATGTCCTATACTTAGCATTTTTTTGCACATCCTATATCTTTCCCAAGTAGAACATAAACTCTTTAAGAAGGGGGACTGGTCTTACTTTGATTTATATCACTAGTACCTGACACAAAGCACATGCTTAATAACTGCTTACTGATTGATCTGGTCAGGGTACAAGTTCAATTCTACCTAACATCTTCCCCTCCCACCAACTCCACCTGCTTTCTCCTTCCCCCAGCAGTGGCCCCTTATCTTACCGATCCCACTTTGCTCAGAAGCTGCTCCTCAGCTTTGCTAAACAAAGCCTTACTCTGTATAGCTGCAATGGCCTCTGGGTGTAGCTGCCTCATTGCCTGACAGGCCAACCTGGAGGGGAAAAAAAGGGAAAGGAATGGGGACTGGAGAAGGAAGGAGAGCTCTTTGTAGTTCCTACTCCTTAGCAGTACCCAATGGCCATCAGGATCCAAATTTTAGATGCTTGACTATTTAAAGTGGATAATTTGAGAACCTTTCCATTCCTGGAACTAACAGCTTTTAAGAAAGATGACCAAAGCACTCACCTCCTCTCACTTTACAAATAAAGAAATTGATGCCCAGAAAAGCTAGATGGCTTGGTCAAGGATCACCCAGATAATTCGTGGGAACAATGAAACTAAGCTCTATATCTTCCAACTTCTAATCCAGTTCTCTTGCTTGTCTTGAAGAAAGCAAGGTTAAGGTCATATTTAATGGGTTCCCAGAGACTACAAAGATTCAAGGTGAAGAATTTCTCCACAATGGAAACTAGCTGCGTAATTTGATCATTTAATTCTAAAAAAGTATAAGGAATAAGGATATCAGAAAGGTGATCTAGGAATCCTTCCTCTTAATCATCACAAGTCAGAAAAACAGCTCCCATGTCCCTGACTCCTACCCATGTCTATACCATACTCACTTAGAGATGACAGGATCATACAGCAGGGCATACCAGCGTTCCTGGACCTCCCGAAGGGTGAAACGGCAGCTAAACTTCACACCCAAGTGAACTGATGTCAGGTCATTGGTCTGCAAGGCCCCAGAAGGTAGTTACTGGAAGAATTTTAATCAGAAAAGAGATCTCCTACTATAGTTCCCATTTTGCCCTTGGGATAGCCATTCAGCAGGCTAATATGTATGAATTCCCCTGGGTCTGGCTTGGGGTGGGAAGGTGGGGATTGGGAAAAGGCACAGATGACAAACCATGTGGTGGTAATACCTGCAGCACAGCATTGATGAGCAAGAGATCATCTGCAGGCTTCCAGCGGCCCAGGTCCTTGGTCACCTGTAGTGGCTGCTTGCTTTTCTTCATGCGCTTAGTGAGACCAGGGGCAGGGGCTGGGCTGGGGGGTACTGGTGTGCTCAATGCCTTGGATACCTAGGAAGTAGGGAGTGGGCTGAGTGTGGCTGGGGATTGAGGGAGGGAATGGGGCTGTCTTGACTAAAAGAGAATAAGTGCACACCAGGCTGGGCTTGTTTGTTTTCTACAGTATTCTCCTATTCAATGGACCTGAGCTAAGCCCAACATTATGGAGGAAGTCCAGAGAGTAAGCATACCTGCTCCAAATTCTCCACATTTTATTCCTTCTCTCCCCAGTCTCTATGCCCTTGGAGGTAAAAAGCAGTCCTTGACAGTACAGGGTCTGCTGTCTGGTAATGAAGTCTCCCTCCCTACGCTCCTCAGAACTGCGAAGGGAATGCTACCTCTGGCACGGTGCCCAGGGCCAGAGAAATGCCACCTGGAAATTGTTTTTACACCCTAGCACTGCTGGGAACGGGCTGCCTGTTCCAAGAATAGACACATGCTTAGTGCCTCCTACACAGGATGCTATACAGGATGAGTGGGAAGGGAGGGAAGAAGGGAGAGGAGAGAAAGGAAGGAGGAGGTTCTGGGAAAGGATATGGATTTGAAAAAGTGGGTAATAGGAAGAACCAAACTGCCTTTAAGTGCACAGGAGTTCAAGCTGGGGTAGACTGTTCCTGGCTCTCATCCTTCAGCTCCCTCTTCCCCGCCAAATAAAATGTGGCCTTCTACCTGAACATAAAAGACATCGATAGAGAACCAGCTCTCAACACGACAGTGAAAAACATCCCCAGGCTTTTTCCTCACCTTCTTCTTTTCACTGGAAGAAGGCTCACTTCCTGAGCAACGCCCAGGTTCCACTCCAGTGGCACCTTTGGCCCGAGTGGATGATTTCGCCAGGCTGCTCTCCACCAACTCATCATCAAATTTCTTCCTTTTGATGAACCTAAAAAGAATCTGCCCCAGTTATCACCTCCTTACCTTCACACCTGGCAATTCCAGGAATTTATCTATTGTAACCTCAAGTCATAAAGGAGATAGAGGTTAATGGATCCAAAAGGCATTTACTTCAAGAACTGGGAATGGGGTTTGGTAGGATACTTATTAGCCACCCCTATGATGCCCCACAGAGAGATCTGTGAATTTTTCATCTTTTACTATACAGATGATGCTTTTAAGAGGACAGTCTCTCATCCCTTGCACATATAGTTTGGCAACAGAGGAAAACTAACTTGAGGCAATGCCAATCTCCTAGCCCCAGACAAGTACCATGATTCATTCTCTTGTTGGAAATGTATGAGTGAGGGGAAGAACTGGGAGCTCTGTATGCCACCGATAACCCTCCCTGTTCTTATCCCAATAATCATTACTACCTGGAAGAACTTCTCCGCTTGGGAATAGTGCCCAAGGCTTGGGAAGAGCTTCGTTTCTGCCCAGCCAATGACTCCTCATCTTCTGAGCGGCTGGCAGTGCCAGATGCCATCAGAGATGAATCTAACAGTCCCTGCGCATCTAAAGGAAGAGGGAATGAAAGAAAGATCAGATTTCATATGGCCACATAGGACACTCACTTCCCAGCAGAAGAGCACCCTTCTCCATGATTGTGCCTTCTTTCCCCCTATTTCTTAGATATCTGAATGTTTACTATACTTTTAGAAGTCCTTGAAGATGAGGACCAGATCTCCAAATTCTGCAATTCTCCTGACATCACATGTTATACTGTACATGGAGTGCTCAAGTCAGAATATCGATGCCAACAACAGATTCTAGGCAAAGATTTATCTGTCACCAAAATGTGATTGAAACAGGAACTGCATTTCCATGGAGTCAAATGTGACTCCTGCTGTGAGTTAAGTAAAGGATGACACAGGAAAGATGTGATATTTCATTAGGACTAAGAGAAAACTGTGGCATATATGGGTGGGAAGTTAAGAGGAGTTGATCTGATCTGAACTGATACTACCTTTGTCCATCCTTCCAGTCTCTTAAAGCCAAACCAAAGGGATAGGAAGAGTCCCACAGGTTCATCCAAGGCTTCAAATAGGGTGAGTTGAGAGGCTGAGAAGGAAGTCTGCAAAGAAGAAAAGTAAATTCTCAAGATAAGAGTTGTCTAACTAATCAGTCCCCAGCTTCTTTCCCTAAATTGGCTATCCTAGCTCCAAATTCCCTGTAGATAGAAAAGGACTGGGATCCCCATTTGCTAAATCATCTTTCCATCATGTCAGCACTTTTGCCAGCTAGAAATAGCCCTCTATTGTTCTGTGGAAGAACAAGAAGGATACAGTGTATTTGTACAGGCAGCCAACTATGAATTAAAAGCAGCCTACCACTCTATTACTGCCTCTCCTATGTGAGGCTGTTTGTTGGCACCACCACCATAAGGTAGGCAGTTAAAAAGGTGATGAAACCTTTCGGGTGCTCTACTGGCTCTGTACCGGAGCCCTGGTGATAGATTTGCAGGAGAGACAATGCTGACGCTCTTGGGATTTTCTGTAGCTCTCAATTCTCCCAAGTCTTCCTTTTACCCAGGGTTCTCTACTTCCCTTCACCAATATGACGTCTGATTTAGAGCTAGAAGGAACTGAAGAGATGATCTAATTCAACCACTTCATTTGAAAGATAAATAAGCTCAGGTCCAGAAAGGGCTTGCCCAAGGTCACAAGTGACCAGGAATAAGGTTCAGAGCCCAGACCCTGCTCACTGCACCACACTGTCCCACGGGACAAATCTGGGACTGGCAGTTTTCAGAAAGGACTGAAACTCCCTCTCCTCAAGCAGGAGGAGCAATTGAGGATGGTTTAAAAAAAAAAAAAAAATTCAAGGACCAAATATCACTGTGTGCAGCTGGGAGGAGAGGAAGGTTAGATTCCGAAAGAGTGGATTAGCTCCCAGGCTCCCCTTCCCACACTGCGACTCCCTAAGTCCCCCAGTTCCTCCAATCCCCCATCCTCACCCACGGCTCCGGGGTGCGGCAGGGCGAATGTGGGGAGTAGGGAGGGGAATTTTTATTTTTTCGTGGGCTAGCAAGGACCTCCTCGAAAGCTGGTGAAAAGAAATTCACCTATCTGGGCTGTCACAACCAGCCAAGGGTCTCAGCCCCGAGGGGGCGTGGGAAGGCCACGGAGCTTACACACCCCCCCCCCTTCCCCGGGCAAGAGAAATTTGCGCATGCGTATCTTCTCCCAGGCTCGGTGTGGAGAGCGCATGCGCAGATTTTCGGGGCGCTACCGGGGCGGGCCCCTAAACCTACTAGGGAACTGTATCTCACTTGCCGTCAGATTCTCAGACTCAAACCATGGGGCGGGAGGAGTCTCACCATTCCTGGGCCGCCGGCTCCAAAGCAGTATTCTCCGCGGCGACGGCAGCAGCCGCAGGGCCTCTACCGACTTTCGGGAAATACTTCCAATTCCGGGTTTGGGGCGAGGACGCGTATTCACTTCCGGTTCGTCATAGGAACATTTCCTGTAGCAAATAATAGTGCGAGAAGCGGAACGGAGAGAGATGTGGTGGCAGCCATTTTCCCAAGGTCGTCGCCATCTTGGTAAAGGTGAATAATACTAGCTTCCTGTTACTTATGGGAACAGCAGAAGACGCTTCCCTAAATACCAATACCACTAAAGCAGCCCCACCGAGGACATTTGCTTTTTCATCTATCCCTGAACATTTTTCAGCCGCGGGGAAAAAAGACTGGGAAGCAAGAGGGGGTGGCCGTACAGCAATGGCAAAGGAAAGAACTGCGTAAGCGCAGGGGAAGGGGGCGGGGAAAAGAGGAGGAGGGAGGAGCCCCAAAGCACTCTCAAGTTCAAGGTGAAGAGATAGTTCCGAATATGGCTAAGTGGTTACTCCAAAGCAAGGGTCTCCCCGGGTGCCCTTTGCAGTACAGATCTTTTTCATAATTTTTTGACCATCCCTATGCATTTTCCGAGCACCTTCTCGGAAGCTAGGCTCAGGAGCCAGGCTTGTACCAAAATGACTGGGGACCTGCCATTCATTTGGTCCTTACCCCAGCTGGAGCTCCCTTGGGGTTTTATAATGGCTTTAGGGTCATATACCCTCCTTTTCAAGTGCTTCGCCCAAGCCCAGTGGTTTCTATCTCCAGACCAACTTATTCCCTTTAAGGGTTTCCCTCAAGTTCCTTGGACTGAGCTCCCACCTCGCCCATTCACATCTCAAAAGCAACATGTTCAAGACAAGATTTTTCTAACTTTTCCTAACTTGCCCATTTCTTTCAAGATAGATAAAAAGTTTTATATCTCTTGAAGATTTGCAAAGAGTTGTGATATATGATTGTGATGGAGTACTATTGTGTTGTAAGAAATGAAGGGGATATGGTTTTAGGAAAAAGGTGGAAAGACATTTACTGATGGAAAGTGAAGTGAACAGAACCAGAAAAACAATCTATCCTGAATGGCCAATACGATAATCAAAGACAATTCCAAAGGAGTTATGATGAAAAATGATATCCACTTCCAGAGAAAGAACTGATGAATCTGAATGCATATTGAAGCATATTTTTTTTCTTTATTTTTCTTGATTATTATTTTTCAGTTGTGTTCAACTTTTTATGACCCAATTTGGGATTTTCCTGGCTGGGATACTGTAGTGATTTCCCCAGCTCATTTTACTGATGAGGCCACTGAAACAAAACACAATTAAGTGACTTGACCAGGGTACCATAGCCAAGTGTCTGAGGCCAAATTTGAATTCAGGAAGATATACCTTCCTACCTTTAAGCCATCACTTGCATCCACTCCAACACTTAATGATGAGGTTCTGAATGGCTAAGTATGGTTAGCAGAAACTGGAGCATTAGTGGAATGGTTCCCTGGGGTGGGCAGGGAGAAGGCTCTGAGATCAGTTTAGCTCTGCACTTTGTGGTCTCACTCTCTGGAGGTCTTAGAGGGCAGCCTGACTTTGCTTTGTCTTGTCAGAAATCCAGTCATCTTCCTGAAATTAAATTTTCCCTATCAATCTGCTTATGGCCCATGTCATAGCTGCTGCTCTCCTTTGGGTCAGTCTGCCAGGACCTGTTGTCTCTTTGTTAAGGTGTGAGTAATGAAAGTTGAGAGATCCCAACAGCAATGGGGTCCCTCGGTGGCAGATCTTGTGACTGAATTTGAAAACCCAAAAGGCAAGGATTGTGGCAAAAATGGGTTTATTACAATGAGGAAACAACTTTCTCAGCAGGCCAGATCCAAAAGGGAAGAAGCAAAGGTAAGTTTTAGCAAAGAGAGGTATACATGGAGAAATCTCTTCTCACTGGACATTCCTGACTTGGAATTAATAGAGATGAATTGACCCATTTTATTGAGTCCTTGTGGCTCTGGAGTAGGGAACAACTCTATAGGGCAGTGATTATGGCCCAGTCTAAGATCTCCAATTGAATTGTAGGTGGAGTTCCCATCTCGGAGTTTCCCAATGAACAGAAGGGTGGGGCCCCTCCCAGAGCCAGGAGGGGTCAAGATTCAGGGGCTTTGCAATCCAAGACCACCCCACAATCCAAGGGGACACACAAATCAAGGACACAGTTTACATTATCTTGGTATCTTTCCCCTTACTCCTCCCCCATGCCATATGGTGTCTCTCCTAACCCTATTATGCCTTAAATTCTTTCTTTTCAAACCTCACTTTTTTTCAAACCTCCACAGCTTCTTCCATGGCACCTTTCTTATGGATTGAGAAGGGAGAGGGGGGAAAATTTGGGGAGGTGAAAAAGAGAGAAGAGGGAACCCAACCCAAGCAGATATTTTTTGGAGAAGCAGCAGGTAGAGGGCAAATTCCAGTATTTCTCCCAGCATAGCCGGATTCACCACAGAAGGCACTCTGAAGAGTTGGAAGGGGTGACAGTGACGAAATACAATGTTATTCAATTCAGTCCTATCCTATCCCCCACCCCTTTCCAACCCTCCCCCCCCCACCCTTTTTTTTCCTCCAACCCTCCCAGTATTCAGTAGAACTCTATAGGTTAGGAAATCAGTCTCAGCCCAGGGCTGAAGCCTCCAGGTTTCTGCAGTGTTGGGAAACACTAGTAACCTGAGGGAAGTGGTAAGGGGAAAATCCTTAGAAGTTGAGGCCCAAGCCACCTGGGATGGAGTTGTTTCTCCTAGTTAGGAGGCAGCCTCCAGGGAGCTTGGGTCTGGAATGAGCTATGAATTGTTGTTCCTGTAACAAGCAAGGCCCTGCTTGATTTCAAGAGTCATTGGTACTTGGGAAGAGGAAGAAGGGAGGAAGCTTCCCCTGCCTCTCTGCCCCTTAAACATCAGTGAGGAGGTGGAGGGATGGGGAGGAGGCTGAAGAGAAGCTAACTCTTTCAGAGTGCTAAATCCCTTTTAAGTTTTAGCCTGCTAGCTAAGGGCATGCCCTAACCTCATGAGGTTTCCTTTCTCCTAGCTAATTGGGGTTCTACTAGGGAAGTTACCCTTTTCATCATTAATTATGAAAAACGATTTCTTGTTAATTATATGCTCTTCCACTCTATTTCATATTTACCATTCCTGATGTCTACTGTAGCTCTTCATTTTATCTGTAAATTCTTTTGCTAAATAAACCTATTTTTTGCCAAAGAGAATGGCCATTGTGAATTCTTCACATGACCAAACACACACACACTTTCCTTGAGAGTCAGGAGAAAAGCATTCCCTTTATTCCAGCACTTTCTAATACATACACTGCCTAGATTAACATGAGTCTGGGCCTTTCTGACTTTATTTTTTTTTTTCTTGAGCTGTTGCTGTTTTTCAGTTATTTTTCTTGCAACTGACTTCATGACCCCATTTGGAGTTTTCTTGGTGGAGATAATGGAGTGCTGTGTCATTTCCTTGTCCAGCTCACTTTACAAGTGAAGAAATTTAGGCAAGCGGGCTTATGTGACTTGGCCAGGGTTATGTAGCGAATAAGTGTGAAGCCATATTTGAACTCCAAAACTGGCATTCTATCCATACCTGCCCCTTTAAGATGTTCTTTAGGAAAGTGGCTACCTCAGAACTATCCAAGTTCCTGGGTTCTTCAGTCAGTGCTAGTTGTACTTCAGGAGTTCCCTGTAATTACTATAGTGATTGCTGAAGAGAAGCCCAACCCCTGATCTGGCCTTGAGGCCAGTACTGAGCCAAGGTGAAGGGTTTGAGTTTGTAACACTTTACAAACCAAATATTTATCTAATATAAGTTTGTCCAACTATAGATGAATGGAATAGGATTGAATAAAGGGAAGCTAAAGAACAGTGAGGAAAGGAAATTTGGGTTCTTTTGGGTTTTTTGTTTTTTGTTTTTTTCCCAATGTAAACTGACTAAAGGTAAGCCAGAGAGAAGGGGCTTGCTACTAATAGTACAATAGAGAGAATATTTGGAGAATACCTGAGCACTGAATCCACTGAGGCTTCTGAACCTGATGAGGGGAGATGGTGCTGATGAGGTGTGTGAAAGAGGGAAAATGGTGTGGGATCCCCCTTTGGCTTCTTGAAAAATCTACAAATCCCTATTGAATGAGGCAAGCCGTCTCTATGGTAAAAAGGAGAGAAGTTTATTTCACTGAAAAGAACAGACTCTTGCCAGTGGGCAGAGCCTGCTAGGGCTTTCCCTTCAGTGGGTTTATACTAATCAGCAGAGCTCAGTGGGCTTTTTCCTTGTGTAGGAAATAGCAAAGACTTGGGGTTCAGAGTCATCCTTTTATTTTGCCTTCAAAGGCTTTCAGACTCGGAGATTGAGGGCTAGTAAAGGGCCGTGATACCCCCTAGGCCAAGAATTCTGATTGAATTGCAAGTTTGCCTATGAATTGGTGGGTGGGGTCCTTCCTACCTCTAAGAGAGGGTTTTTGAGATTTGGAGTCTCTCCAGCCCTCCCCTCAAGGTCCGGGGACACACAATCAAGGACAGTTTGCATCTAACCTGCTTTAAGCTTTACTAGGTGTTATGGTGTTTCAGCACACCCATCCAGTATAGGGTCCTTTATTGACTTCATCCCACTCAAGATATCCCACACCAAGAGCAACTTAGTTATACAGAAGGTTTTTTCAAGGGTACGTGACCAAAATACCCACATTTCCTTTTCCATTGAAAGAAGTCCTCACATTTCTTTGCATTGTTTTTGTACTCCCAATATCTCCAGCTTCCAAAGGAAAGTAACTTTGTTTGGTTTTGACTTCACAAATATCATGGTGCCCTTCCCCCACCCCATCCCATGCCAGATCTCAAGTATCCTCCTTCCTTTTCAGCTTCCTTTTGTGTATTGTCTTCCCCTATTAGATTTACACTCTTAAGGCAGAGACTGACTTTCTTGTACTTGACTGTGATTTTATTGACTAAAATTTGTGTAATCATCACTTACAGCAAATGGTGAAGTTTTGAATGCTATGAATAAATTCTCTTACCTTGGCAGTATATTTTCCAGGGATATCCACATTGATAATGAGATTGACACATGCATTGCCAGAGCTAGCTCAGTGTTTGGGAGGCTCTGAAGGAAACTGTATGAGAGCAGAGGTATTATATTGACTCCCAAATTGAAGATCTACAGAGCTGTTGTGCTGATCTCATTGTTGTATGCCTGTGAAACCTGGACAATATACCAGTGCCATGCCAGGAAACAGAATCACTTCCATTTGAATTGCCTTAGGAAGATTCTGAAGATCACCCAACAGGATAAGATGCCAGATATTAAGGTCCTTTCCCAAACTAAACTACTAAGCATTCCAACTCTAGTGCAGAAGAGTACAATTCTGTTGGGCTAGCCATTGTTCAACTGCCAAATAAACACTTGCCAAAATCACACAGGACAAGTGCCCACAAGGTGTTCAGAAAAAGTGACATAAGAACACTCTCAAGGTCTCTCAAGAACTTTTGAATTGATGACATGACATGTAGACACTGGCACAGAATCATTCAGCATGACCTTGCCTCATCAGGAGAGGTGTTGTAAACTATGAGCAAAGCAAAATTGAATTAGCCCAGAAGAAATGCAAGGTGAGCAAAGCTAGAGAAGCCACCCAAATTGGACTATTTGTGTCCAACCTATGCTAGAGCATTCCAAGCTCATATTGATCTGATTAGCCAATTGTAACACATCGTAACTCAATTCTTTTTTTTTTTTTAAAGCTTTTTATTTGTATAACATATTTATGGGGTAGTTCCTCAGCATTGATCTTTACAAAGCTTTCCGTGTAACTCAATTCTAACGTCGTAATGTCATTTTGGTCCTCTCCAAGAACAAAGGACAACAACCGATCAACTAACCAATGAAAAAGATAACAGATTTATTGTTTCTTCTACTATTGAATATTTCCCCTTTGCCAATTTCAAAATCTCTAGTAAAAACATATTTTAAATTGTTGTGTGCAGGTCTGATAAAAGTCCTGAAAGTTTTTGTTTCTCCATGGATTCCTGGTAATCTTAAGAACTGTACACCTAACATATATGAGTAGTTGGGGAGAGAAAGTATTGTTTCCTTTTATTTTTAAGAGCTGAAACATGATTTATAAATCAATCCATATATCCATACTAACTCCTGTGGATTTGCCTTGGGAATAAGAGGAAGCAAGCTCCTTTTTTTGTATGATTTCTGTATTTTAAATTTTCTTTAGAAATCAGCATCTTTTAATGACGAATGTTGGAGGGTATGTGGGAAAGCTGGGATACTAATACATTGTTGGTGGAACTGTGAATGGATCCAACCATTCTGGAGAGCAATTTGGAGCGATGCTCAAAAAGTTATCAAACTGTGCATACCCTTTTGACCCAGCAGTGTTTCTATTGGGCTTCTATCCCAAAGAGATCTTAGAGGAGAGAAAGGGAGCCACATGTGCAAGAATGTTTGTGGCTGCCCTTTTTGTAGTGGCTAGAAACTGGAAACTGAATGGATGCCCATCAATTGGAGAATGGCTGAACAAATTATGGTATATGAATGTTATGGAATATTATTGCTCTGTGAGAAACGACCAGCAGGACGATTTCAGAGACCTGGAGAGACTTGCATGAACTGATGCTGAGTGAAACAAGCAGAACCAGGAGATCATTATACACAACAACAACAATACTATATGATGATCAATTCTGATGGACATGGTTCTCTTTAACAATGAAATGTCTCAAACTAGTTCCAGTTGTTCAATGAAGAAAGCCATATACACCCAGAGAGAGGGATATGAAAATTGGACCACAACATATCATTTCCATGATCTCTATCGATGTTTGCTTGCATTGGGTTTCCTTTCATTGATTTTTTTGTTCACATAGATACGATTGTTCTTGCACAGCAAGACGAGTATGGAAATATGTATACATATATTCAACTTGTCAAGTATTTTAATATAATTAACATGTAGTGGACTTCCTGCCATCTAGAGGAGGGGAGGGGATTGGGGGAGGAATTTGTAATGGAAAGCTTTGTAAGGATCAATGTTGAGGAACTACCCATACATATGTTATGCAAATAAAAAGCTTTAATAAAAAAAATTAAAAAAAAAAGAAAGAAATCAGCATCTTTTCTTCTTTCCTTTGAATAGTCAACATTTAGTCTATATTTTCCATTTTTAAATTTTATTTATCCATTTTTATCCATTTATCCATAATAAAATACCAGCCAGCTAGAGAAATCTTATATGCTACTACATCATTCAAAAATTCATTTTATTGATATATTTTGTTTTTGCATCACCTACATTTCCCTGTAAGGTCTTACCCTCCCAAAGAACCATTTCTTATAACAAAAGAGAAAAAAGAGTTGTTTAGGGAAAAAAAAAAAACAGTTAAGCAAACTAACGAACACACTGAAAAAATTTGACAAAGAACATTATGTTCTATGTTCTATAGTTATAGGCCTCTACCTTTTTAAAAAATATATTTATTGTAGGAAGGCAGAAATAATAAATGCATTTTTTTCAGATCATGACGGAATAAAAATCACATGCAATATAAGGCCAGGAGAAAATAGACCAAAAACCAATTGGAAACTAAATAATTTTATACTAAAGAATGAATGGGTGAAACAGCAAATTACAGACACAATTACTAATTTCATCCAAGAGAATGACAATAATGAGACCACATACCAAAATTTGTGGGATACAGCCAAAGCGGTAATAAGGGGAAATTTTATATCTCTAGATGCTTATTTGCATAAAATAGAAAAAGAGAAAATCAATGAATTGGGCTTGCAACTAAAAAAGCTAGAGAAAGAACAAATTAAAAACCCCCAATCAAATACCAAACTTGAAATCCTAAAAATAAAAGGAGAGATTAGTAAAATTGAAAGTAAAAAAACTATTGAATTAATAAATAAAACTAAAAGTTGGTTTTATGAAAAAACCAACAAAATAGATAAACCTCTAGTTAATTTAATTAGAAAAAAGGAAAGAGGAAAATCAAATTGTTAGTCTCAAAAATGAAAAGGGAGAACTTTCCACCAATGAAGAGGAAATTAGAGCAATAATCAGGAGTTACTTTGCCCAACTGTATGCCAATAAATTTGATAACCTAAGTGAAATGGAGGAATATCTACAAAAATATAGATTGCCCAGATTAACAGAAGAGGAAATAAATTACTAAAATAGTCCCATTTCAGAAAAAGAAATAGAACAAGTCATTAATCAACTCCCTAAGAAAAAATCCCCAGGACCAGATGGATTTACATGTGAATTCTACCAAACATTTAAAGAACAGTTAACTCCAATATTATATAAACTATTCGAAAAAATAGGAAATGAAGGACTCCTACCAAACTCTTTTTATGATACAGACATGGTACTGATACCTAAACCAGGTAAAACAAAAACAGAGAAAGAAAATTATAGACCAATCTCCTTAATGAATATTGATGCAAAAATCTTAAATAAAATATTAGCAAAGAGATTACAGAAAATCATTCCTAGAATAATACACCATGACCAAGTAGGATTTATACCAGGAATGCAGGGATG
>JAJPUD010009523.1:25292-73746 GCA_023553655.1 Myrmecobius fasciatus
TTGGTACTGGCTAAGAAATAGAGCTGTTGATCAGTGGCATAGGATAGGATCACAGGACAAACTAGGCAATAACTATAGCGATTTAGTCTTTGATAAACCCAAAGACCCCAGCTTCTGGGATAAGTACTCACTATTTGACAAAAACTGCTGGGAAAATTGGAAACTAGTGTGGAAGAAATTAGGGCTTGACCCACATCTAACACCACATACCAAGATAAGATCTAAATGGGTTCATGATCTGGATATAAAGAGTGATACTATAAATAAATCAGAGGAACATAATATAGTTTACCTCTCCGACCTATGGAGATGGAATAAATTTATGTCCAAAGAAGAACTGGAACTCTTAATTGAAAACCAGATAGATAACTTTGACTATATTAAGTTTAAAAGTTTTTGTACAAACAAAACCAATGCAGTCAAGATTAGGAGTGAAGCAATAAATTGGGAAATCATCTTTACATTTAAGGGTTCTGATAAAGGTCTCATCTCTAAAATATATAGAGAATTGTCTCATATTTATAAGAATTCAAGCCATTCTCCAATTGATAAATGGTTAAAGGATATGAACAATTTTCAGAGGATGAAATTAAAACTATTTGTAGTCATATGAAAAGGTGCTCCAAATCACTATTGATCAGAGAAATGCAAATCAAGACAACCCTGAGGTACCACTACACACCTGTCAGATTGGCTAAAATGACAGGAAAAGTTAATGATGAATGTTGGAGGGGATGTGGGAAGGCTGGGACACTGATACATTGTTGGTGGAACTGTGAACGGATCCAACCCTCCTGGAGAGCAATTTGGAGCTATGCTCAAAAAGTTATCAAACTGTGCATACCCTTTGACCCAGCAGCATTTCTATTGGGCTTTTATCCCAAAGAAATCATAAAGGAATGAAAGGGCCCCACATGTGCAAGAATGTTTGTGGCAGTCTTTTTTGTAGTGGCTAGAAAGTGGAAACTGAAAGGATGCCCATCAATTGGAGAATGGCTGAATAAATTATGGTATATGAATATTATGGAATATTATTGTTCTGTAAGAAATGACCAGCAAGATGATTTCAGAGAGGCTTGGAGAGACTTACATGAACTGATGCTGAGTGAAATGAGCAGAACCAGGAGATCATTATACATGGCAACAACAATACTATATGAGGATCAATTCTGATGGACATGGCTCTCTTCAACAATGAAATGTTTCAAACCACCTCCAATTGTTCAGTAAAGAAGGCCATATACACCCAGAGAGAGGGATGTGAAATGTGGACCACAACATAACATTCTCATACTCTTGATTGATGTTTGCTTACATTGTGTTTCCTTTATCTGATATGTCTTTTGTGTAGATATGATTTTTCTTGCACAACAATGATAAGTTTGGAAATATGTATACATATATTCAATTTGCCAAGTATTTTAACATAATTAACATGTAGTGGATATCCTGCCATCTAGGGGAGGGGTGGGGAGTTGGGGGGAAAAATCTGTAACAGAAAGCTATGTAAGGGTTAATGTTGAAGAATTACCCATACATATGTTTTGCAAATAAAATAAAATTTAAAAAAATAATAATAAGATCTCTTTGGGATATAAGCCGAATACAAACACTGTTGGGTCAAAGGTTATACACAGTTTGATAAGTTTTTGAGCATAAGAACTCAAAAATCTTAAAAACAAATGCAAAAAAAAAGTTTTGAATGTAATTAGGGGAAAATGTTAATTTTCCCCCCCTGAGGCAATTGAGGTTAAGTGACTTGCCCAGGGTCACACAGCTAGGAAATGTTAAGTGTCTGAGGTCAGATTTGAACTAAAGTCCTCCTGACTTCAGGGCTGCACCACCTAGCTGCCCCCAAATAATTTTTTAAAATATATTTTTTTTCTCCAATTACCTGTTTCCTTTCAAATTTTAATTGCACTATTTTCTTGTGCGTGCAAAACTTTAAATAATCAAAATTGTCTGTTTCATTTTCTGTGATCCTATCTTTTATTTGAATGAATATTTTCCTTATCTATAGATTTGAAAGACAATTTCTCCCTTCCACACTTATTTTGTTTATTGTCACTATTTATGTCTGGGTCAGCTATCCATTTGTTTTTTGGGGGGAGGGAGAGGAGGAATATGGTGTGGGATGTTGATCCTTACAATTTCTGCCAAACTGTTTTGCATTTTCTCAATGTTTGTTATATAGGAAGTTTTTGCCTAATAGTTGTGGTTTGGGTGTTTAATCATTGTGCTACTATGTTAGTTTGCTTTGGTAAATTGTATACTTACTCTGTTACACTAATCAATTTTTTTGTTAAAACAGTACCACATAATTTTAACCATTACTTCTTTTTAATATTGTTTGAAATGTAACACTGATAGTCCTTTCTCACTTTTTTCATTATTTGTTTTGAGATTCTTGTGTTCCTCCGTATGCTTTTCTTTGTTTTTTTTTTTTTTAATAGCTCTGTAAAGCATTTTTTTTTTGATAATTTGGCATGGCACTGAACAAAGAAATTAATTTAGGTTTTTTTTTATGTTGACTTGCCCTAGTCATGAATAATTTAACATTTCTCCAATCACTTATCTCTGTCTTTATTTTAAAAAGAAGATTTTGAAGTTGCATTCACATAACACCTAGGTATGTCTTGGTAAATTCCCAAATATCATATATGCCTTTTACAATTATTTTGAATGGAATTTCTCTATCTATTGCTGTTATTGTTGGCCAATAATGTAATTATTTATATATATTTAGTTTATGTCCTTCAACTAGAATGAATTTAGTAATAGTTTATAAAATTTTGCAAGAATCTTACAACTAAAATAAGAAAATATCCTTATGAAGAACCAAACTGTGTTTGAGAAGTCTCATTTTAAGAGCTCTTTACTTTGTGTATTTGACTATTTTAACCACCAAGTCCAGAAAATTTTTAATTTCTTCTGGAATGATCTTTAATCATAATGTATGAAGTAATGCTTTGAACCTACACTTGGAAAACATTGTTTTACTTTTTTAAACAAATCCTTGTAATCTTCCAGTCACTGCAAGTATATTGTTTATGCAAATGAAAAGAGTTTTCCCAAGATAGATAATTTTTCTCCAAGGTGCTGGAGATAGAATTATATGTATCTTATCCTGGTAATTGAAGGTAATTCAGTGCATGAAAAGAATTGTTCAGTAATTGAATCTTCTTCAGCAAATCTGATATAACTTAGCAATTGACATTTTTTATATCAGTTGAGTCATTGAGCTATACTGCAAATATTCAACCATCATTCACTTTTTCCAGCTACATTCTTTTGAATATCTGAGAAGTAATTCCCTGAGATACTATAACTGACATTGGAGACAGGATTATTTCTTTCTTAGTGCTCTTACCTAACATTATTGACTATATCTGTTAAGATAAAGTTAAATCCTTAGCTGTAATAGAAGGCTACATTTTTGTTACTATTATATTGACAACTATATTGCAGGCTACTTATACTTTTTTCAACAATAGTTGCTCTTTTCCATAAATTTATTTTATACTATGACAATAGATGGCTAAAATAGTTTTTTCTTTGTATGATACATGACCATGTTTAATATTCAAGTATCTTTTCATTTTACTAGAAACCATGTATTCATTCTTGTTTTTTCCACATATCACATATTTAGGAATAGAATGTTTTATCAGATTCACTGTATCAAAATCCAAACTGTAAAAATTATCTTGGTATCAAGGGACTTTCATATATGAATTACATGGATCTTCCACTTTTAATCAGTCTCTTCCCACTTTCATTATTATTTTTTTCTAGCATTGACTCACTTTTTTTGTTACTCCAAAGCTTATCCATATTAAATGTAATCATTTTAAATTAATGTTATATAAGGGAAGGGCTTCTTTCCCTTTAGTTTTTAGTTACAAAATATAATTAAAGATGAGGTTTCATTATTTTAACAAGGTGTTAACACTCTGAACCTCTCTTTTTGATTGAATCATTAAGAGTGAAAAGTCATTGGACAATTAAAAAGTTAGCTATTTCCTTGAAAGGCTTTAAATAGCTAAGCCCTAGATATAGCCATTTTGAAATTGAAGAGAGACCCAATTCTCTTTATCACTGAGGAAAAAAGATTTCTCTTCCTCCCCTCTCCTCATATATACACATTAGACACAGTCCCTGGCAGAGAAACTACTCATCTAAAAACAAGCAAACAAACCACACTATGTAGGAATTGTAGAATCAGTTTGAGTTTGAAGCACAGTATTGGGAGTAGAAACATACTTCAGACAGATATGGATATAGAGACTCAGTCACTTAAGGCTGGAAACAGCTTTAAGTAAGGATTGTGTTCTCTGGCAGCCAAGAACAGGGACAGCTATAGACTTAAGAGAAAGCTATATGTGGAAACAGGGTCAAGCTGTGGAGAGAAGACCTCAGGAACCCAAATGAATAACCCATCCAATACTCTGGGGAAAGCTTTGTGAGGATTCCATAGGAGAGAAAAGGCTTTTAGGCCTAGTAGTATCTGAGAAGAACACACAAGATCTTTTACCAAAAGTGTTCCATATAATATGTGCCACTACTCTCAGCAATGCCATGTGTGCTTATGTGTCCTGGATTTGTATGGAAGAGATGTTTTATAGCTATTGTTCTGTCTGTGCCATCTTAGGAAATATTTTTTTACTAAGAGAAAATTATGTCCACTGGCTGAAAGTTAACACACTACATACTATTAAGGACTCATAAGCTATAGTAGTAGCAGTACAGTCCCTCAGAATACTCTAGAATTTGAGGCAAATCTTTAAATGTAAGTATAAATTTAGAAAGTTGGACAAAAAGGGTGCAATGCTTAAACTGCATATGCATAAAACTATCAACCCTCTCATAGTGGCACTGATTTAAATACTCAGTGTACCATGAATTCCTTATGGAAAAGCATTTTGTGCCATGAACAGAAAAGTTAGAATTAGAAAATCAGTGTGGTAGGCACAAGTAAATGCTTGTGAGTTTAATTAATTAAAAGAGAAATGTAGCTCAATAGCTTGAGGAGATACTAGGGTCAAGTGAAAATTTGTTTGCTTTTTAATGGAGGATAACTAGCCAAAGAAGAAATAATTAGATAAGAAGAGATTGAAGAGAAAGAATTGCCAAGGATATGGGAAAGAACAGAATCAAGTGTACAAATAAGGGGTTAGATTTGACAAGAGGGACCACTCCTTTCTTGGGAGACTAAAGTAAAAAGAAGATAATGTCAAAGAGTTTTAGGGTATAGAATAGAGAAAGAGGAGGTTTTGGGGGATGGCCTCAACTTTGAATTGTTTGATTCTTTGTTCTTTTGAAGTGAGAGACAAAGTTCTCTACTTTGAGACTATAACATAATATTATCAATACACATATGACTGCTAAATGTATTTTCTAGCCCTAAAATCTCTTCTCAGCTTCAGCAAATTGAAATCCATCAGATCCACTTCCACAACATCAATAGCATCTGGCATCTGCCTCAATTTACATAGCCATCACCTTAATTTATGTCCTCATCACTTCTTGCTTGTACTACTATAGGAAGAACATCTGAATTCATCTGGACTATACCCTCTTCAATATACCTTATTCCCAGTTGCCAAAGTAATCTTCCTCAGGCAAAGCCTGACCATGGCACTTTCCTGTTCAAAAACCTTCTGTGGCTCCTCATTACAAGAAGGTAAAATACAATATTCTTGACTTGGCACGTAATGCCTTCTACAAGCAGTTTGATTTACTTGGAATGTAGAGTGTATAAAAGTAAATAATGGGGAAACAGTCAAAAAAGGCTGAAGCCACATTGTGAAGCTTTAAGCAGCCCAAAGTGGGTTTATATTTTATCCTAGAGACAATAGGGAGTCACTGAAGCTTTCAGAGCAAGGGAGTGACATGGTCAAAGCTATGTTTTTAGAAATATTTATTTGGCAACTGTGTAGAAGAGGGATTGGAGAGGAGAGAGAAAGGAAATCAAGGAGACAAGGAGGAGGCTATTGTTATAATCCAGGTGAGAATTAAGAGGATCTGATTAAAGGAAACTGTGGTATGAGCCAAGATATATTGTGAAGATAGAATTGACAAAATATGGCAACTAAGTATTTGGTAGAGATGGGGAAAAAGAATGAAGAGTTGAGGAAGACTCTGAGGAAGGCCCTTTGTTTCTGGAAAGGTGATTAGTCTTTGAAATTAAACTCCTAGAAAGGGCCATCTTCTTTGCTTCAGTTTCCTCACTTCTGAAATCCTTTTCAATTTAGATCTCATCACTCAACTGAAACTGCTTTCTCCAAAGTTAACAAGGATCTTTACTGCCCAAGATCATGATCAAGACCTTTTTTCAGTCCTTATCTTAATTAGGCTCTCTGTACCCTTGAGGTATAGGAGATGGATAATGAACTAGGAAGACAGACTGAAAAAGTGATCAAACAGGAGGTGGATCGATAGTGATTAGAATCATGGGATAGAACCTAAGGGGAGAGATTTCCCTGCAAGATGGGAGTAGTCAGCAATATTAAAAGTGACAGAGAACTCAGGAAAACATACAGCATCAATTCACTTAAACATAGTTTCTCTGCCCCCATGTTGACTTTGTTTTCTGGGTCTTTAATTGAGATCCATTTAGGTAAAGAGACTTGCTCAAAGTTTACTAAATACCTACTACTAAAGGTTAGAAATGACACCTCTCTTTGAAATAAAGTAGTAGCTTGACCATAGTCAATTTGCCTTTCTAAGACTATAAATTCTTAAATGAGTTGCTGCATGATAGAATAACAAACTTGAAGGAGAAAAGCCTCTACTCCCTCTTAGGCTTGCTTTTGTATTTAGGCCACCAGCAAACTGTTATTAGTCCCCTGAGCCAATTAAGTGTAGGAAAACGGTTTTAATGATGTTTAAAGAAAACTTGCCTAGTTCACATAGCTGATAACTGCCTTTACCATAACTCTCAACCATAGTGCCTCCTCAATAGGTGAATTCATTGCTTTTCCCATGCCCAAGTTTATATTGTCTGTCTTACTAGTAATACCCATTTCTTTACTATCTAAATCCGCTCCATCCTTCTAGACCTAACCTTCCACATATGAGAACCTTTCTTAAACTATAGCTAGAAGTGATCTCTACCTCCTGTTGATTCACACTTCATGGTTAGTTATTGGCTTACATATGAATATTATGTAACCCCAAGTAAACTGGAAGCTCTCTGAAGGCAGAAACAGCTTCTTATATTTCCTATAATACTAAATACAATAGGGTGAGAGAACCAATGATTTCTTCAATATGTAGAAATCCCAGTATAGAAATTCATTCTGTCATGCAGCAACTCATCTAAAAATTTATAGTCTTAGAAAGGCAAATTGATTATGGTCAAGCTACTACTATATTTCAGAGGTGTCATTTCTAACCTTTAGTAGTAGGTATTTAGTAAACTTTGAGCAAGTCTCTTCACCTCAATGGGTCTCAATTAAAGATCCAGAAAACAAAGTCCTTGGTGCTATTAAATGGTTCATTATTAGAAACTGATATGCCTTTATCTGTGGAAATCACATTTTAAAAGAGGCAAAACCATCTACTTTTCTTTTGTACCCTAAGGACCATTACACTTTTCCATTTGATTTGCTATGGAAACCTTTTCTATTACATCTATTCTAATGTGAGTTCCCTGAGAATAAGAACTGTCTTACTTTTTTTTTGTTTTGTATCCCAATCACTTAGCACAGTACTTTGCACAAAGTAAATGCTTACTAAATGCTTTAGTCATTTATTTCCTCATCCATAGAATGAATAGGTTAGACAAGATTCCTTCTAAAGACCTTACAATTCTTGCTCTATAACCCTATAAATAGTCTCTCATTGATTCTGTGGCATTTTAATTACCTAATTATCTCTCCTAGGTATTTTCTCTCCCCTTAGCTTCCTTGCATTGCTCTCTCCAGATTCTTCTTTTATGCCATCTTTAATGTGTTCCTTAAGTATGGGTTTCCAAATCCCATCCTATTCTCTCTTTAAACTATCTTCCTTTGTGATCTTCTGGTTTCAGTCATCACCTTAAAACAGATGATTCCTCCAGTACAAACTTCTGTCTAGAGTGCTAATACTGCATCTCCAACTACCAGCTAAGAATTGCTACATGGCTAACCCAACCATGACCTCAAATGCAACATGGCTAAAGTTAAATTCATCATTGTTCACATTAAATCTGTCCTATCTATCAAACTTTCTCATTTTGCTCTCACTCAGTTTTGAAATTGGAGTTATTATTAGCACTTTCACTCAACTCCCATATTTAACTATTTGCCTATTTTTGTCAATTATACCTCCCTTAGATATTTCCTTCTTTCTAATCACAGGGACACCACCATAGTTAAAGCCTTTCACTTAGACTATTATAAAAATCTACTGTTCTCCCTGATTTTGATGTAAACTGTGTCCCCCTTAATTGTGTGTCTTTGATTGTGTGTCCCATCTCCTCCATCTTGGGCTGGAAAAGCCCTGAACCTCAAAACAAACATCCAAGCCTCTGGGAGGGGCCCACCCTCCAGTCCTAGATGGGATCTCTACAAATTTATTTGGAAATCTTGACCTAGAACATAATTACCAACCTCAATAGAAACTAGTCCTTACTCTCTCTAGCCTGAAGCCTTAGAAGGCAAAATAAAAGGTCAACTCTGAATCTTTGCTAATTCCTACATCAGGAAAAGCCCACTGAGCTCAGTGTAAGTACATTCATCTTTCCTAAAAACTTACCTTTGCTACTTCCCTTTTGGAATTGACCCACTGGGAAAGTTCTTTTCTCACTGGTAATAAACCCATTTTTGCCACAAACCTCTTACCTCATTCTTTGGGGTTTTCGAATTCTTACAAAAGCTGTCAACTGGCCAAGGGGGATCTCTCAACTCTCGTTTCTCACACCTCAACAATTTCAGTTCTCTCTTTGCCAATCTATCTTCACTTCTCTGCCAAAATAATCTGACACTATATATCAATGACCATTCTGCTCAAAAACCTTATGGGCTCCCTGTGTTTAGAATAAAAATAAAAATTTTTCATTATGGTATTTATGATCTTTGCTTTCTCCACTCCCAATCAGGCTCCTCTCTAACTTGATTTTTTTAATATTGTTTCCCATTTCACATATTCTACATTCTAGCCAAATTGGATCACTGCTATTCCCTGATCTTGACCTCAGTCTTCCACTTCCAATTACTTATTCAAGCTAGTCTCCCTGCCTATAATGTAGTTTCTCCTCAAATCCAGAAATTGAAGGATTTAAGGCCTACTTCGGATGCCACCTTCTCCATGAAAACTTGCCTGATTCTCTTTGTTGGAAATTATCTCTTTATTCTCTTGAAATTTTCCTAAAGTATTTTGTTTGGTTTCTCATACTGAAGAAGTGGAAAGAACATTGGACTTTTGAGTAAGAAGAGGCCTAAATTTCAATCCCACACTAATTGTGTGAATATAAGCAAATTATTTAAACTCCCTGAGCTTCAATTTCCTTATTAGCAAAATATAAGCAATAATAATACTGGTAGTACTTACCTTACTGGGTTGTTAGTGTGTGGGACGTGCAGACCCTCACCCAAAATGACTACTCAGAGGTCCCTCAAAGTGGAAAGCAGAAAAATATTTAATTAGAATTTCATGAAATTCAGGTGGTCCAACAGCCCCCCAGCAAAAGGGAAGTACTCTGAGGGAGGAGAGCCACTGCTCCAGTGTACACTCACAGTTTTATCCCCTCCCAACCCAAAGGAGAGTCACAAGCCAAAAGATGAAATCAAGCTGTTCTTTCTTCATCGATTTTCTCAGCCAGCCTGCCTCCCCCACCCTCTGTAGTCTTGCCCTTTATCCTCTTAGCCCACCCATCTTTTAGCAAATATCTTTGTATTGATATGAGGAAGTCAGAAAGAAAGGGAACTCACATCCTGATAACAGAGCACACCTTGGGGCAAGCTTGTTTTTTAGATCACTTTGAATAGCTCTTTTGTCTGAGTCATTATCAGTAATCTCATCAAGTCTCCTCATATCCTCAAGGGAACTGCACACAGTACTTTCTTGTCCTCAAGTCAAGACAAACTTCTTATCAGGGTCCCCAAATTTTTGGGCCCTAACACTTTACCCTTTTGACTGGCTGCAACAATTTCATTTCCTTTTTTTTTTCTTTCCTTTTGGACAATTATGACCTAACTTCCCTGATATGTCCTTGTTTCCCTGTGAGTGTGACAATTGGAGTTAAGATCTCTCAGGACTCTAGACTAAATTAAACAAAGTCTGAGGGCCTAAGTTTTGGTTTCTGGGGTGGAAGAGAAAGTAGAAAGTAGTCTGATTTATAAGCTGTCATCATTCCAGTTCCTAAATAAGGAAAGTTAAAGCATATATAACCAATTAGAATGTATGGAAAGGAAAAGAGGGGTGGGCTTGGGACTTTCTTTGTTCTGGATTGTATAAAAGTCACAAGGATGTACTGCTCCCCAGCTCTCCCAACTTTGGACTACTTATTTGATCCATTGTGGGACCACCCGGTACTCATGAGTTCCTGAATAAAGCCTTTGTTCTATACCTTGAGATGTCTCTGAAGTATTGATTATTAAGATGAGGGCCTGAATATCCCACACAATTTTGGGGGCTCATTCCAGGAACCAAGGGATTCCTTGGGGAGGCTGTGGGAGTCTCAGATCAGCAGCAGGTATGCCCCTGGAAAATTTTGTCCAAGGGCCGCTGGTTCTGAGATATTTCACTCCTCCTGGGGAATCTAATGGCCCTAGGCAGGGGAACTCGGTATAGAATAAATCGAAAGTGAAGAAAGAAAGAGAGAGAAATGGTCCTGGTACCAGCCATGATCCAAAAAAACTGCACGTGTGGCTCCAGGTAAGCACTCAAGATGGAATGGAGGCCTGTTGGGGAGGGAGAGCTTAGCTCTCTAAATGTTGTTGGACTGCTTTGGCCTAATCTCGAGAGAGCTCAGGGCGGGGGGAGGGGGGTGTTGTTTGGTGATAGGGTAACCTACACTGGTATAGGAAGGAAATTCCTATGGGAGTTTTGCAGTCCAAAAGAAAAATGAGGACCAGGACAAGGATCAGGGAATTTTAACCAATAGTCCTCTAGGGAATCAGTTACAAGATTGAGATAAGATCCCAAAGTACAATGCCAAAGAGGCAGAATCAGTGTTTTGTGTGAGACAGAGATTTGTCTGTCTGTCTGATTCATCTGTCTGATTTGTGTAGATTCCCCTTTCCTCTCAGGGAACTCCTGAGAGGAGCAGGAGTTTCTGTGTAATTAGTGTTTGAGGGATCTTTGTGTGTTTTGTTGATTAGGGAGTTCTGATAGTTGGTTGTGTGTGTTGGGTGATTAGGGAGCTCCGATAAGCTTTAAGAACAATGATTGGAAAATTTGGCAATTGGTCATTTCAATGTTAAAAATGCTTGGGTTTTAAAATTTCTTATTGGAGTTAAGTGTTTGTATTAATTTGAAACTAGCAGGAACAGAAAAATTTGGCTATTTTAAAATGCTAGCGGAGAAGTCCCCCCCCCCCAACCTGTTAGGGAAAAAAAAAATGGGAAAAGAGCCATAAAACAGTGGCAATAAATTATTCCTTACAGAGAGGCAGGGAGAGAACAAAGAAAGTAGATGTCAATTAGTGTTGGAGGGGAAAAAAAAAACTTGGGGAAAAGAAAAAAAAAAAGTTTTGGAAAACCCAGTTTAAAATTATGTGTATGTGCATGTATACATACAACCAAAGGGTAATTCAGTTTGTGTACAACATTCAATTGGAATTTAGGAAATTTATTTAAGTGAGGAAAGAAAAGAAAAAAAAAGCCATATGCTTTTGGACTTATGGGTATTTGGTTTTTATAATTACTGTTGCCTTGTGCATGTTAGATTGTTATTTTGGGTATAAGATCTTAGAAATTTGTTTGAATACTGAACCATCAATACTGTAAGGAAAATTTTTAAAAGCTGTATTTGATTTGGTTTCGGATTAATGGTAGCTTATTTTAAAAAGTCCTGATAATTTATGTTACCTTCTGAAACATGCTGGGTAATTGATAAACATTATGCGTTATGCTTTTAAATTTTGTCAAATTTAATTTTGAACATGTGTGTGAGTGTTGTGGAATTATTTAGCTATTCACTGCATTGTGAATGTTGAAAGTTTTGAAGGAAAGGAAAGGAAAAAGACCCGAGGAAAGTGATGAGTTTATATGAATGGGATAAGGAATTGGACAAAAGAAAGGGAGAGAGACTGTGTATTTGGGAAGAGTGAAAGAAGGAAAAGGCATGTAGCAAGAAAGTGAAGAGGATGTAGAGAAGAAAATAAAAAAAAAGTGAGAAAGGTATTTGGGAACAAGGAGAGACGGGAAGGAATCTTATGGTTTTAAACATGAAGGTTTAACCCACCTCCCTTCCCCCACACCACCTGCCTCTTTTAAGAAATGAAAGGAGCAATTAGCATCTGGGGTTGAGATATGGAAAAAGGAAAGGGAGATATCCTTATGAGATTGGGATCTGCCTTTTGGCTGGCAGATAAGATTTAGGAGGCGTGGCACCCTAAAAAGTTAGCTTTGAGAAGTGGGAGCCTGGAAGCATGTATGGTTGAGAGAAATGCCATGTGGAGTGGGGGGAGGAAGGGCGGCAAAGTGAAAAAGGGAAGTCTTCTCAGGAGACAATCTAATTCTCCCCCTCCCCCATTAAGTCCAGTATAGCCGCCCTTTTTAATGAACTGCAGCTCTTGGCTGATTGAAATATCAATTAATTATATTGTTTAAAGGAACAGCCTACATTTACATGCAATCTGACCTGATGAGTTTGGGGCTGCTCCCAAAAAGCTGTGGGATTCCTCAATCGGAGGAATTTGATGTATTAATTTCTCCATTCTTAAAAAGAAATTATTAATGTTAAATCTGAAAGATACTTTTATTTGAAATTAGGAAATTCTATATGAGTTTTAATTGATTGTATGGAGTCATCTTGAAATTTTATTCATTGTCTAGGGGGACTCTGAGAATAATAGTTTTTGCTTTTGCCCCTTTTTGAATATTTCTGTTATAGATAATATGCAATTTGGAATTTTTCTATATATTGGGTATTCTAAATGATCTTAAAATGTTGAACTTAAAACCATCTACTTAGATATGAAAGATAAGTTGTATAAGCTGTAAACTTTTAGGTTGAATCTTTTAGTAAAAGATTCACTGGGATACTTGAGTTAGATTCTTCTGAGGCTTTGATTAATGAGAATTGCTGTAGGATATAAAATCTCTTGGGGCTGCAATTGATATTTGTTTGGAGTTTTAAATTCAGGTATGACTGTCTGAAAGATCATCAGGCCAGTGATCCACTATCTGAAAGGAATATTCCATATGGGCTACTGAGAAGGAATCGTTGCAGGTGGAAGTTAGTGTCTGGGAATGAACTAGAAGAACAATCTTTGTCTCTGCTGAAGGTGGGATTCTTCTGATTCAGTTTACCCAGTGGTGAGAACCCACCTGATTGTTCCTGAGTGTGTCGTAAGGTGAAGTTATTAAAATTAAGACAGCTATTTAAGTAAACTGTTTTAAGGATGCTCTATACTTATATGTGTTTTCAGGTTAAGACCTGAAGGACCAGTTCTAATACTATTTAAGTATCATGTCCCTGATTTTTCCTCTTATAGCAAATTTCTGTAATCAAAGCAAGTGGAAATCAGAGCAAGTGGTTAGTGGAAGATGTAGAACACACAATAAAGTATATATTTTAATTGGCAGTCCAGTTCTGTAGAATTCTCTGGCTGCTGCTATAACATTCTTCTGGGGCTAGAGTTTATAGATAAAGAAACTTCCCTTTTGTGTGAGAAGAGTAGATATTGTTTGTTGATGGAAGGCAGGGCTAGGTTGTCAGAGTCTCTGGACCCCAATCCTGGACCCCTTTGGTTACTTATCAAAGATTTATATTAACTTCAAATGTGTTTTTCATGTTTTGCATGATCATGGGTGCTATATGGAAAGAAAGGGGATTTTTAATAGCCAAACAATTCAATGCAGAGAAAATGATTACTGCCAGCTGTCCATGAATCTAGAGAGGTTTGTTGTTTCTTTTAAATGAAGGAGATTCACTTTAGGTGAGAGGAAGCAGGCTAACAGATCAGCTGTCCATGTTGCTGATTGTTTGCCCAGGACTTTAGCAACTTTTACCCCCAACCTAACTCCTGCATTTCCTCATATAGCATCTAGGCAAGTGAATTCCGAAAGATCTGCAAATGGGCCTCTTGCAGAGGCTTCAAACTGCTTTTTGTTACGTTAACATCTGCACTAGTTGTGTGAAAGCTTTTCCTTGTGAGAATTTAGAGCTTTTTCTGGAAGAGATCATACTCACTGCAGGGCACAATGCTTTGCCCAATACACCTATTCCTTTGAGGAAAGAAAAGCAATAATTTTTGGTATTTATCCTAGGGAAGGTTATTTGGACAAGAGGCATTTGTGATAGCCTCAACCCCCCCACGCTCAGCCCTTTTCTCGGTGGGTTTCTAGTTTCTGGTCACTTTTGTATATTTTTTCTCTTCTGCTCAATTTTAGTCCTTGTATGTTTTTAATGTATTTGTGAGAGTTGCTTCTTTACACTCTGAGCGATGAAATTCCAACCACTTGGTCAATCTGAAGTCATCTGAGACCTGATTCTGACACTCAGCACCAACTGCAGCCATCACAAGCAACAGCTATCTGCCCTCTTCAGTCAGACCCCACTGGTTCTAGCTATGCCCCTTGTCAGCCTGAAGCAGCTCCATAAGATGAGACCTTTGTCCTTTTGTCCCAAACGAGTCTGGGAACTGCTTGAAATGGAAATGGTGACAAGGGCTCTGAGGCCTCAGGCCTCCATGGTGCTGTAGTTCTATGGCTGCCAGATGCCAATCTGGTCTATGATAACTGGATTTCCAAGACAGATAGTGGGAGATGATGGGACGGGGGTCTCTGATTCCTGCTCATTGTTCTGAGTGGCAATATCCTGTCACTGCTTGCTTATACAATAATTAATGAGTTCAAGATTTAGCTAAGTTCAGGAGTAACTGAAGCGGTTCCTGAACGCTTCCACTGATGTGTTGGTTCTAAATGGTGGAGGACAGATGATAGTTACTACATGGAGAGATCAGCCTGAAAGTCTAGGTCATAGATGTCCTAGTGGAAGATGTGTGTTGGGGTAAGAAATCTGTGAAAGAAGGAGAATTGAGGGTTGTTGATGACTGATTGTTAAACTATTACTGTGTATCGATGTAGAATCCTGATTGGGTTCCCTATTGCTGTATTTTGGATTTAAGGATATGTAATTGTTTATGGGATTTTTGGTTCCAGAATGGAAAACCCCTACTGTACTAGTCCGTTATGTGAGATGAACTTAACAACTAGAGCCCTAATTACATTACCAAGCCACAGGAACCTGCAAAAAGATATCAATGGAAAGTACTGCCACAAGGTATGAAAATAGCCCAACCATTTGTCAGTGGTATGTAGACAAAATATTGAAACCCGTTAGGAAGAAATACCTTGAAGGACAAGTCATTCATTACATGGGTGATATTCTTGCAGCATATGTCAATGCAGATACTTTAGAACAAGTATTGGGTGAGGTCAGGAGTGAACTTGAACACCCCAGCTTGAAAATGGCTTTTAAAAAAAATATGGAATATTATGGATTAGAAATAAAATTGGGATCCCTATTGATCAGTTGCAACCCTTATATGATTTGTTAAGGGGTCCCAGTAAATTGAAATAAAAAGGTCCATGTTAGGGGACATTAGACTGGAGACTCCTTTAATAGCAAAGGGAGAACCTGCTGATCCTGAGGAGATGATGGTTCTGATACCATCTCTTCCCTTGCACATGCCTCCACCATCATACACCCTGGATGAGGCTCTTGGAGCCTAGGAGGACGCTAAGGGTCATTGGTTCTTGCCTGATGGAAGGGAGGTCCTGACCAAAGCAGGTATGAGATATCTACTTCAAAACCTACATCAGGGTAGCCATTGGGATGTCCAAAACCTGTGTGATGTGGTGCTCACAAAATTTGCAACTCCTGGGTTGTACACATTAGCCCGGCAAGTGGTAGATGGTTGTCTTATTTGTCGAAGGACAAATAAAACAGCTCTCTGGCAGGCTCCACAGGGTGGAAGGCTCCCTGGCATCAGACCCTTTCAGAGTATGCAGGTGGATTTTACTGAATTGCCCCTGTGGGGCGTCTCAAATACCTGCTGGTCCTCGTGGACCACTTAACATCTTGGGCAGAGGCCTATCTCCTTTGTCATGTCACCCTTTGGTTGTGGCTAAGGTCCTCTTAGAACAAATCATCCCGAGGTATGGGCTGGTGGAGCGCATCGATTCTGATCAAGATACACACTTGAGGGCCAAGCTTTTGCAATCTTTAATGAAAGCCTTAGAGATAATTTGGGAGTTTCATACTCCATGTCATCCTCTTTCCTCAGGAAAAGTAGAAAGGATGAATAAGGAGATTAAAAGACTATAGAAACTCGGTTAACTTGGATGAAGTGTCTCTCTTTGACTTTACTGAGAATCAGAACAAAACCCCAGAGAGATATTGGGCTGTCCCCATGTGAACTGTTATTTGGTTACCCATGTGGGCCTTGGCAAGTAGCAGAATGTATGAGAAGAAATGAAAAGGGAGTTCTAATCCAGCCCTGGTACCAATGGGCTTGGCAGAATTCAACTTGAAATGTCAATATCAGGATAATTAGACCAAAATCCTTCTTTTTTTGCCTGGAAATGGTGTGAATCATTTAGGAATCCAGTTATATGATGATTTGAAGCAAGAGAAACGGAGCATTGATACTTCCCTAACACAGACTGGGGATACTAATGGATGGGGAGATACATGGCCACCTGAAAGAATAATCTGGGAGTATGGACTGGCCACCTGGGATCAAGATGGTAGTTGGGGATACAGAACTCCTATTTATATTTTAAATAGATTAATTTGACTTTAAGCTGTCTTGGAGATTGTCACTAATCAGACAGTGAAAGCCCTGGACTTATTGGCAGATCAGGCAACCCAAACCAGAGAGGCAGTTTTATAGCACAGATTGGTTTTGGATTATCTACTGGCAGAGAAAGGGGGAGTGTGTGGAAAGCTGAATCTTTCTACTTGCTGTATATGAATTGACAATAATGGGGAAATAGTAAGGAAGATTGTTAAAGATATTAGGAAACTAGCACATGTTCCTGTGCAAACCTGGAGTTCCCTGTTCAGTACATCATGGTGGTCCTGGTTCAGTGGTATCTGGTGAAAGCAGGTATTATGGTTTAGATTAATTGCTTTAAGTGGAGTAATACTTTTACCAATTTGTCTGCCTTGTATAATATGTATTGTTACTGGGATAGTACATAAAACCATAGCTGAAATTCTAGGGAATGAGAACAAAACACGTATGCTAATGCTGCAACATCAAGGATGGACCCCAGTAATAAAGAAGATGTTGGTGATGAGGAGGTCGATACTAGGAGTAACAGGCTGTTGCAAAAATTTTGGAATGAGAGCTCTTCAAGACATTAAAAAAAAAGGGGGGGGGAGACTGAGTGTGACAATTGGAGTGAAGATCTCTCAAGACTATAGACTAAATTAAACAAAGCCTGAAGGTCCAAGTTTCGGTTTCAGGGGGGAAAGTAGAAAGTAGTCTGATTTATAAACTGTCAACATTCCAATTCCTAAATAAGGAAAGTAAAGCATATATAACCAATTAGAATGTATGTAAGGGAAAAGAGGGGTGGGCTTGGGATTTTCTTTGTTCTGGATTGTATAAAAGTCACAAGGATGTACTGTTCCCCAGCTCTTCCAACTCTGGACTACTTATTTGATCCATTGTGGGACCTCCCAGTACTCATGAGTTCCTGAATAAAGCCTTTGTTCTACCTTGAGATGCCTCTGAAGTATTGATTATTAAGCTGAGGGCCTGAATATCCCACACACCTGTCTTGTGACCTCTGGGAAGAGGAGGCCATACTCTAGCTGATAGTTAAAGAATATTTGTTCGTGAGTATATATATATATATATGTACATACATACATATATGTATATGTATATATATATGTATATATGTATATATATATATATATATATATATATATACACACATTGATTGTTCCCCTCTGTGAATTCTTCATTTTTCCCTGTCTCACACATTAGGAAGATTAAATGAAATAATGTATGTAATGCCCTTAGAAAATGAAAGTACTATGTAGAAATGTCAACTCTATCATTGTCTTGTGTTTTATACATATATATATATATATATATACACACATATATATATATATAAATTTCTGTTTGTGTTTTATTAGATTTTAAGATTCTAACACAAGGACTGTGTCTTTATTCTTCTTTTTAACTTTGGCTCTAACAGGGGAGCTTCCTGTAAACTGTCTTATTATCTCTTAATAAGTATTCTTTCAATTGAATTGAGTTGGATGCTTAATCAGAGATCACCTAATTCAACATCCCCAACAAGTGGTAATTAGGCAACTTGTTCTGGTTTGGGTCCTTTATAAAGAACTGAAATTGTCAACCAGAACAAATCAAATCCCTTCAAACATTCAACAATGACTATTATGCTCACTCTCCCCTCCTCAGCTTTTTCCCTAGACACTCCCAAAGCATAATATCTCTGGAAGGTAAGTGCTGTTCACAGTTTTATAAATAAGGAAACTGAGATACAGATTGAGTGACTTACCTAGAGCTACACAATCACCTAACCAGTAGTAGCATCTGAGACAAAATTTGAATTTAGATCTTGATTCTTAAGTCTTAAGCTATGTCCTCCTGCCTGTTAAGTGCAAGGGCACTTAACCTGAGATTTGTAAGCTAATTTTTATCATTATTTTGGAACATGCATTTCCCAGTAGAACTCATATTCTTTGTAATCTCTTATCTTTTACTTTGTACATTTAAAAACATGATTTGGAGAAGGTGTTCCTAGACTTCACCAGACTGGCCAAAAAAGAGTCAAGAATCTCTTCCTGCTATATAACATGAGGTAGATGTGGACCAGGATTATAAAACAGCCCTGATACTATCTAGCTTTTGGAAGACCCATCTTTGTCTTATCACCTATAAAAGATGTCACCATTATCAATCCATAGAGTTATTGTGTGACTCAAATAAGATACTGGATGTAGAGCAGCATCTCAATATATAAAATAAGGAGATTTGGACAGACATATTTGACATATCTCTCTCCCTCCAGGAAATCAGTGAGTAAATAAGTATTAAGTGCTTTCTGTATGTCAGGTGCTATGCTAAATTCTAGGGATGCAAAGAAAGACAAAAATGGGCTCAAATTCTAATGGAAGAAGACAACATTCAAACAACTGTATGCATATAAGACATATAAATGGAAGGTAATCTCCAAAAGAAGGTGTTGGGGAGAGGGAGTGGGGAAAAGAGAACTAGGAAAGGCCTCCTATGGAAAGTTGTATTTTACCTGAGTCTTCAAGGAATCCAGGAACATCAAGAAGCAGAAGTGAAGGGGCAGAGCATTCCAGAAATTCAGGATAGTCATCTGAAAGAACATCTATGTATCACATGTGAAGAACAAATAAATCAGTGTTACTGGATTATAGAGTGTGAAAAGAGGATGATATGCATTGTAGAAAAATCACTTTTGCATCTGAATGGAGGAGTTTGGAATATGGAGAGACTCAAATAGGAAGGCCAATCAATTAGAAGGTTATTTATTACTATGATCTATTAATGTGATAACTGTGTGAATGGGGAAAAGGGGGAAGTATAAAAAGGATGTGAAGGTAGAAATGATAAAGATCTCACAAAAGACTGAGTAAGTGCAAGTGATATGAACTATCTTCTCAGATCAGGAAGGCCAAATCCTATTTGTAGTGAAGACAGTATTGTTAATTCAACCATCCAGTCTCCAATCGAGTTAGCATCTTTTTTTTTTATTTGCATAACATATGTGTGGGGTAATTCTTCAACTATAACCCTTACATAGCTTTCTGTTACAAATTTTTCCCCCCAACTCCCCACCCCTCCCCTAGATGGCAGGATATCCACTACATGTTAATTATGTTAAAATATTGGCAAATCGAATATATGTATACATATTTCCAAACTTATCATTGTTGTACAAAAAAAATCTTATCTACACAAACGATATATCAGATAAAGGAAACACAATGTAAGCAAACATCAATCAAGGAGTATGAGAATGTTATGTTGTGGTCCACATTTCACATCCCTCTCTCTGGGTGTATATGGCTTTCTTCAGTGAACAATTGGAGGTGGTTTGAAACATTTCATTGTTGAAGAGAGCCATGTCCATCAGAATTGATCCTCATATAGTATTGTTGTTGCCGTGTATAATGATCTCCTGGTTCTGCTCATTTCACTCAGCATCAGTTCATGCAAGTCTCTCCAAGCCTCTCTGAAATCATCTTGCTGGTCATTTCTTACAGAACAATAATATTCCATAATATTCATATACCATAATTTATTCAGCCATTCTCCAATTGAAGGGCATCTATTCAATTTCCAGTTTCTAGCCACTACAAAAAGGGCTGCCACAAACATTCTTGCACATGTGGTGCTCTTTCCTTCCTTTATGATTTTCAAGTTAGCATCTTTAAAGACATTCACAACAATCTTTAAAACATTGATTAGCAAATCTTTAGACAAGTCTGGAACCTGGTCTACCTGATGCATTCCATCTAGCTTTCTGACTCTCCCTCTTGAGTTTGAGCCTTTTTACCTGAGAAACCTCAAGATTATATTTCTCCTATAAAAGACTTACTTATGAGGTTCTTTGCTCAGTTCCTTCCAGGACTAAACCCACTATGAGGTACTCTCCCACCCCCATCCCCACTTCACTCTACTCCTCCTCCCCTTCATAGTGCCTTTCCTCCAATGATACCTTTCTCCTTACTCTAGCTAACTGGTTAGTCTGCTAAACTTCTCTATGGAAGTCAAGGGCATACTTAGATCTCATGACATATTCCTTTAATGGATTCTTCCAAATTTCTTTCTAGCTATATGCTCTCCCAATTCTATTTCAAATTTGCCATTCCTGGTACCTATTTTTTGTCTGTAAACTCTTCTCCTAAATAACCTTCCTTTTGGCAAAGAGAATGGCCATTGTGAATTTGTCTTATGTTTATTTCAAACTAGGTATTGCTGTCTCAACCTCATCACAAGTGAAGTCAAGAATTGTTGAGCCTGAGTGAGTGAGAGGATGACCATTGGAGCCCTGGATAGTAATAGGGAAGTTGAGAAGAGAGGAAAGATTGAGTTCTATTTTGGACATGTTCAGTTTGAGATGTCCCAAAGGCAGTCGGTATTACAGAACTAAAGCTCAGAGGAGAGACTAGAGATGGATGTCATTGAAGAGAGATGAGAATCAATCAAATATATGGGACCTAGTGAAAATAATATAGAGAAGAGGGTATTGGGAGATAAGATGGTTAGGAGATTCAAATCAGACAACACAAAGTTTAAAAAAAATATGATTGGATCTTCCTAGGATAACTAACCCCCACCAATCTTAAATTGTATTAATTTTCCCCTGCAGTTTCAACTTTTAATATAAAAAAACCCCTAGTTCCTGCCTAATTGTTTGAGCCCCTGCCTACCAGTTTTCCTTTAACATGACACTTTGCTGCCCCTATGTGGCTCTTTGTGGAAAAGACAGACCTCTGTTCTGCTTGCCAGGCTAGGTCCAGGCTAGGTCTAGGACCAAACCTAGAGATCAGAGTTGTGGAAATCATAGTACTTAGACCACGATGGATTCTTATAAATCATCTATTCCATGTTCATTTTACAGATGAGGAAACTGAGGTGAAATTACTTGACTGAAGCATCACACATACGGTGGATCTGGTATTTGAATCTAAGACCTTTGGTGCTAAATCAACTGCTCTTTTCTGGTTTGTTGGTTTATTGTTTTGTTTTGTTTTTTTTAATTAAAGCTTTTTATTTTTAGTGTCAGAAGTGGGGTTGAACATGGAACTGGGCCATTGGGCTCTCTGTTGATACCAGAGGGAAGGAACTAGACAATACTGAACATTTATTTCTCCAGAGTCTGCACCTTTCCTAGCCTTGTCTGGTGAGTCTACTCTTCTCCCTGCTCCAATCCCAAACTCCCATCTTGATTGAGCTTGTCATTCTTTGTGAGAAATTATTGCAATAGGATGCAAGTATGAACATTTTACAACTTTAACGTGTATTTGTGCTCAAATTATAATATAGGGATTATATCCTCCTAAGGGAGAAATGATAAAACAAAGTAATAAGACAAAGATGTAATGTAAAATGCTGACTCAGATCTAAAGATTGTTTCAAGGAATTTTCTCACAATTGTGCATCTCCAGAACCCATATGTAATGTCTGAAAACTGGCCTCATACTGTCAACCAATCATTGTTTCTAAGGGTTCCTATCAGGTCCTTCTGACTACTTCTACAGCTGCCAAATTTGTGGATGTGTACTTCTGGAACATCTGATGGAAGCCCCTGCTCCTGGGTAGATGGCAAAACTCTCCAGAGACCTCAAAACTCATGTAGAATGGACCCAAAAGCAGCTGACACCCAGACTAGACAGTTGTTCCAAGATTATAGATGAGAGCTGAGTATAATGTTCTAGTTTTTGTTCACCTTCCCTTTTGTTATGTGTCCAACTATTAAGGTCCTAATTCAAGTGTATGTTTGCATTTTCTTTCTCTACATTCTTGGTCCCCCTCTCTTTTCTGCTTGCAAATAAACAATAGCTAGTAATGATAACTGGGGATACACTTTCCCGATATATACCCTCAAAGAATTAGCCCCTGGTCTAACTGACTTCTTGTGGTATCCTGGCTTATTGGCCAAAAAGGTAAGAGTTCTTCCAGATCCCTTTCCTTTGCCCAAAAGGGAAAATTAAGATATTAAGAGATATCCTATTTTCCAGAGCTAAAGCCCAGCAAGCAAGCTCTGCCCAGGGCTTGGCATAACAGCAGTCCTTTGTGCTCACTCTCTGGATGATCTCACCCTCTGGCAAAATCACATACTTAAGTGCACTGCTTTGACCAACCCTCGGAGTTCTTTGAGCTCAGACAAATACTGGTCATAAAGCCCTACTATGAATCAAACTTGTCACATTATTGTTATCCCTCATTGTCAGGGCTCCAGCTCACTGCACAACCATTGATAAAAGTATTGAGATTTCCCCACACTGTCTAAGGTCCCTCTACTAGGGAAGGGCCCCAGAATATGTGTCTAATTTGCCTCCTCACTTGCAAGCTGTTTCTCTCACTTTGAAATTAAACTTCTGTTTGATTCCTGACTCTCCAGGAATCTCTAGCCTGCTCTGTTTCGCTCCAGACTTCCACAAGTGAGAGTTTGGTTCTGTCTAGACATTGATGCATAGCTAATAAGGGAAAAACCAGGATTTGACCACCAATCAAGTTTGGAGCACTTTCCATCCTTGCCACTCTTGTAACTAAATAAGATGTCAGCATGATTGCACAACACTGATCCTATGTATTGGCACTGGCCATGACAGGCTATTTGATTACACTTAGCAATATTGGAGTCTAAACTGCAAATGGGTTTGTCAGAACCATGGTAAGTAGGTGACAAATATTGGATGACAAAGATTCCTTAAGATAATATTGAAAAAGTTAAGTATGAATAAATGTTTGATGATGATAAGAAAAAGGGAAAGCTGAGAAGAGTGGATAAAGGGAACCTTTTAGATACATCACTAATAAATAGGGAGAGGGGGTGAAAAAGTTGGGTAAGGAATAAAAAAGGAAAGGAAATGAGTGATGAGATCAGCAAACAAGGAGATATTTATTTGCACTTAATTTGATTCAACAAACTTTTTTTAAAATAAGTTTTATTGGTATCTTTTTACTGCACAAACAATTCTGAAAATCTTCTTCCCTCTTCATTCCCTCCAGATTGAGCCCTCCCTTGTAACAAACAATGGAAAACATTCAAAAACATCTATCCTAGTGATCATGTCTGATGATGCTTTTACAACACATACAAAACAATTCATAATTCTCCCAAAGCTCATCCTTCCCCCCATGCCCCATCTTTTGCCCCCTCTTCCCAAAAAATAATATTTCTCCATTTCCTGAGTTCACAAATTTGAATGAGTTCACAACTCATCACTTTCATCCCCCTCATATTTGAGCAATTGCCAAATCTTGTCAATTCTACCCCACAGTTTTTCTCAAATCCAAACCCTCCTTTCTTTTTTTTATTTATTTTTATTTTATTTGCATAACATATGTGTGGGTAATTCTTCAACAATAACCCTTACATACATTTCTGTTACAAATTTTTCCCCCAACTCCCCACCCCTCCCCTAGATGGCAGGATATCCACTACATGTTAATTATGTTAAAATATTGGCAAATCGAATATATGTATACATATTTCCAAACTTATCATTGTTGTGCAAGAAAAATCTTATCTACACAAACGATATATTAGATAAAGGAAACACAATGTAAGCAAACATCAATCAAGGAGTATGAGAATGTTATGTTGTGGTCCACATTTCGCATCCCTCTCTCTGGGTGTATATGGCTTTCTTCAGTGAACAATTGGAGGTGCAAACCCTCCTTTCTATACACACTACCACCACCCTAATTCAGAACCCCATTTCCTCTGACCTCAATGACTTCACTGGTTTCTTAATTGGTCTTTCCACTTTTAGAAATACTGCACAGTATTTCTACACTGAACACAAGCCATCCTCCACAGAGTATCCCTGCACAAGGAGCTCTAGTGCCTACCTCTTACCTCTGGCATAAACCTTTTTTTTTCCCCAGGCTAATTACATACTGTCCTCCTAAATGCATTTTATGCTACAGTCAAAGAGGTCCTTTTGCTATCCCTTAACACCCACCCTCCTGCCTATTAAAATTCCATCTTTGTATAGGCTGAATCCACATACCTCTCTGCCAAACAGAATACCTAGTTTTCTTAAAAACTCAATTTTGTTATTGTTCAGTCATGTTCTACTCTTCATAACATTATTTTGGGCAGAAATACTGGAGTGCTTTGACATTTTCTTCTCATTTTATTCATTTTATAGATGAGGAAACTGAGACTAACGGACTTAAGTGACTTGTCCAGTTCACACTACTACTGTCTGAGGCTGAATTTGAACTCTGACTTCAGGCCTGACACTCTATCCACTGCCCCAAACACAGCTTAAGTACTACTTCTACATAAATCCTATCCTGATCCCCCCCCCCATTTCCTAGCACTTCAGATTGTATATATTTTGTATTTACTTTTTCACATATGTGTTGTTTCTCCTAAATAGAATATAAATTCATTGAGATCAGGACTACTGGTTCCTTTTTTTTTCTTTTTTTAAAAATTACCAGCATTTAATATCACCGGCACATTAGCAGATTGTTTTTTGTTTTGCTTTTTGCTGAGGCAATTGGGGTTAAGTGACTTGCCCAGGGTCACACAGCTAGGAAATGTTAAGTGTCTGAGACCAAATTTGAACTTAGGTTCTCCTGACTTCAGGGCTGGTGCTCTATCCACTGTACCACCTAGCTGCCCCACATTAGCAGATGTTTAATGATGTTTGTCGAGTGAGTAATCTGCCCTAGTAGTTGCCTGCTTCCTTGCCAAGGGGACTGTTAATTGATTTTTCAGTTATTCAGAATTCAGACTCCTTGTGGGGATTATTTTTGGGGTTGCATTTTGATCACCATTTATTAAACTCTTACTCCATGCACTGCCCTGCAATGTGTTGGGAAGACTCAAAGACAAAGAGGTTCCTAGAAGAAATGACAAATAGGGTAGGACATGTACATATTTGTTTATAGAGCATTGTAACCAGATATTCTATTTGGCTGAGAGGCATTTTCAGGAAAGAGAATTGGCACAATGTATTTTTGTGAAAAGCCCAGATTTGGAATGAGTTTCTTTTCTGGATCTGTTTCTCTCACTTTCCTTTCAGCTTTAAATTCTATGAACCCATGAATCCATGGAGGTACTTTAAATTAAAAATATAATGAAGTATACAAAGTTACATACAAACCAAGACTACAATGCTAGAGACATGAAAAGGGTAGTATTGATCAAAATAAGTGGGGCTGGACTTATTCAAGGAATACAAGGAGAAGTTTGAGCTAGATTTTGAAGGGTGCAGGGGCAGAAAGATAAAAGAGATTGAAAACCAGAAAAATGAAGTTGCTTCTAGGAAACCTTCCTAGATTTGCTTCCTTATTGTTGCAGATACCCTTTCCCTGACCCAGCCCCATTTGGACCAGGAAGTTCCACAGCTATACCCCTTGCATACCTCCTGTTCTCTATCCTAAGGATGGATTCAACCTTACCTTCCTCCTCGTTATACTTTATCTGATATGAATTTGCTATTGATATTTCAATTTCTATTTATATATTGGTGGGCCACAACTTTTATTTTATTTTATTTTAATTTTTTTTAATAAAGCTTTTTATTTACAAAACATATGAGTGACCTTTCAACATTGACCTTTGCAAAAAAACTTTTTTTTTCCCCAAGCTTTTCCTTTCCTTCCCCCCACCCCCCACTCCTAGATGACAGGTAATCTAATACATGCTAGATAGGATAAATTATATGACAAATACAATACATGTATACATATCTATATAGTTATCTTACTGCACAAGAAACATCAGATCTAGAAAGAGAAGAAGAAAAAAACAACCTAAGAAGGAAAACAAAATGCACGGAAATATTCACAGAAAGCATTAAAATGCTGTGTTGTGGTTCACTCTCAGTTCCCACAGGCCTCTCTCTGGATGTATATGACTATCTTCATCGCAGCACAACTGGTTTGAATCACATCATTGTTGAAGAGAACCATGTCCATCAAAATTGATCATCGTATAGTGTTGTTGCTGTGTATAATGTTCTCCTGGTTCTGCTGATTTCACTCAGCATCAGTTCATGCAAGTCTCTCCAATCCTCTCTGAAATCCTCCTGCTGGTCATTTCTCACAGAACAATAATATTCCATAACATTCATATACCATAATTTATTCAGCCATTCTCCAATTGATGGGCATCTTTTCAATTTCCAGTTTCTTGCCACTACAAAAAGGGCTGCCACAAACATTTTTGCACATGTGGGTCCCTTTCCCTCCTTTACAATCTCTTTGGGATATAGGCCCAGTAGAAACACTGCTGGGTCAAAGGGTATGTACTGTTTGATAACTTTTTGAGCATAGCTCCAAATTGCTCTCCAGAATGGTTGGATCCGTTCACAGTTCCACCAACAATGTATCAGTGTCCCAGCACAACTTTTATTTTAAATGTTTCAGTTCAACTTTAAAAAAAAAAATTTACAAAAGCACTTTGCTCAGAAATCTACCAAGAAGGTACTATGCTTATGTCTTCTTATGTAATTGCCCACACCTTAGGTTCTATCATCAGTTACAATAATGGTGTAAATTTTCAGAAGATAGAAATATCACTTGGGTATTTCCTCAGACAATTCTTAGCCCATACTCTATATTCTATAAGTACAACTTCTAAAGGCTTTGTATTGGTTATGGGGCAGTCATAATAGCCACAGCCTTTGTTTTTAAATTTAATTAGTGGAAATGTGGGCATCAGTGAAGAGATGACAAAAATAACAGAAATCTATTTTATTCATTAAGCACGAACAAGATTAGGTTTGAGGAGGTTAGCAGATCAAAGTATATCAAAGTGTCGGTCGGAGTTTGGAGAAGAAAGAGGCATCTCTCCAACATTGTCCAATATTTCTATCCATGTTCCTTCCTTAGCTCAGATTTCAAACACTGATTCAGTTGATTCCTCATGAATGAGTTCATTGCCTCTGTCAATGGTGAATTTTCTTTTGAAAATGTTTGGTGATCTGAAAAAGTAAAAACACCTTCCACAAAGGCCTTGGAGAGGTCTCCTCAAGGAGAGCATGGTGTGCTTTAAAAAATAAAAAAAATAAAAAGAGCTCTCTTTTACCCATCTGACCCCTTCTGACCAGCCTCCCTGGGAATCAGGTTCACAGTGCATTCCCATTTGGCCTGGACATGAAACCTAGCCTGCATTCCTGCCAAATGCCTTGAGTGCAGCTTTTCTGTCTTGTTGACACCAGGCTCCTATGGTTACTCTGCTGAACAGTGACTCCCTAAGAATCAAAAGTAGTTGGGGAGCCTGAAGAAAAGGAGTGTGGCAAAGAGGTCTGATAAATGAAAAAGGAAGGAGTAGAGAGGAAGCGGACAAGATAATGGATAGTCTTCTACTTGATTTTACCTTTTCTCTCTTGCTTATTCATTCACCTACTCTCTTTCCCACACTTCTCATCCAGTTTCCTACCTTGTAGAATTTTTTAATCTATAGATTTGTGTGTTAAGTGACTATGTACAAAACCAGTATAAACCAGTGTCTTATTTATCAGTCTCTAAATGTGTTGCACTTGCCCCTAATTATGGCTCTGTCCAGATGGCTATGGCAGCAAAGCAAGGAATAAAACATAACCTGCCATAATTGAGGAGCACCAAAAGTTTCCCCTGTACTAAAAGACCTCCACGACTTTATCTCTGCCTGTCATTCTATCATCACACTCCTCTGACCAGTAGCATTCCTTCCCTGTTAAATTACACCTGGGAGCAACATTAACTTAGTTGTACCCATTAGTTTATCAAATTAATTGAGAGTCCAGTACAGGGTTGGGCCTGAGGAAATGAGGCACAGGGCAGGTTTGGATGGGGAAGTTGGGTTAGCTTACTGCCCCCTTCCCTCTAAAGGTTGACCCAGGTAGAATACAAACCAAGTATAAACTAAAACACAATTTTAGTGTGGATAAGGAGGTAGTAGAGAAGGGTTTTTGAGCAGTTAAAGATGTAGGTCCTGAAAGTGGACGAATGGAGGCAAAACAAGGAGGGAAGTACCACTTATTGCACATTTTTTAAAAGAATGGCCTAGGGGCAGCTAGGTGGCGCAGTGGATAGAGCACCAGCTCTGAAGTCAGGAAGACCTGAGTTCAAATCTGGTCTCAGACACTTCCTAGCTGTGTGACCCTGGGCAAGTCACTTAACCTCAATTGCCTCAGCAAAAAGCAAAAAAAAAAAAAAAAGAATGGCCTAATGATTTTATACATGAATATCCAAGATCATTGATTTCCAACAAATGTGATTGGGACTAAAATGCAGATTTTTCAGCTTAACAGCTTGGAGCTCTCAAAAAAAGTGACAAATTAGTTGGGTTGAAAGATCAGTTTTTCCATTGGGAAAACCAAATGATCTTGAAGAACCCAGACTAGGGAGAAGCCATGGCTAACCCAAACCCTACTCTCTTGGTATTTCCTAGCAATTCTTCTAGAAGCAGCAAGGAAACTGAAGTACTAGCAGCCTACCCCTCAAATGGACTGAATGGTCTATAACATCACTATGGTGTCTGGAAAAGCAATCTGACAGAGTGGAGAGATGGTCAGCCTGGGAGTCAGATATACCAATGCTCAAGTCCTGTCTCTTACATATACTAGTAATGTAATCCTAAACAAGTCCCTTAATCTCTCACTGCCCAAGACAACCCTCTAAGACATTAAGGGACAGATAAATTGCCAATTCGCTCCACTGGAAGCAGTTTCCACAACATGATGAAATCACAAGTCCAGACTAACCCAACACATCCTTCCCCTTCATCCAAGTTCACTCTTATAAGGTATGAGTAAGCAAATATGAAGGGTTAAAAAAACATATATATATACATATATATATATATATATATATATATAAAACATAAATGCTGAAAGCCAAAAGTTATATTTATGTCATTCTAAAGATCTAAAACATGCACAAATATTATTTTACATTCAAATGAATTAAATGGTTGGGAGATGGAAATCAATGTCAACTTAAATGAATGAGTTATGAAAGGTTTAAAGAAAGAAAAAAAAACTACTTTGGCTTTTTTAAAATGGAATTGCTGTATTCTTCCTCTTCTTGCCCTAGGTTAAAGCTGACCACTTTTAGCCCTCACCTTGTTCTTAGGGATTCCAAGCATTTGTGGCAGGGGGAATGGATATCTAATTCCACCATCCGAGGAAAATCTGGGTGCCCACCAATCTGGGACCATATAACACTTGCAGGGGTCTTCTTTTGTACTGGATAACTGGAGGTGGACAGATCCGTCTTCCAGATAGACTCTATTTCAATCCCCTTTTGTCTAAAAGAATAAGAGAGATGAAGTTATAACACTTTTTTCTTCCCTGGGTCCTATTTTCTCTCCCAACTAAGGAGAGTCAGCTCCACTTGCCCTTCTCCACATCTACTCTTTCCCAGCTCTCCATCTATGATTAGAGAGGAAGAGATGCACTCATTTTTTCCCAGGGTGGGTCTTGCTTAGTTTTCTGGGAAGGTTCAAGGAACTGAATAGCTGAGGGACACAAAATGGCCAAACACTGTGGCAGTCAGGGGACCCGTTTTCTCTACCTAAGGCTTACTTATAAAAACTTCTTTTGGTATGTCTGATTTTTAAGTGGGAAGAATTGGATTGCTTACATGAATGAATGAAAGGTGGGTGCTAGGTGTTTGGACTGAAAAGTTTGCAAGTATGTCAACTACTGATTCTAAAGTGGAACAGAATCCAACATCCAAAGCATTTCTCTTTTACTCTGATAACTTGAAATGTATTTAGATCTCAAATCAGAAGACATACTCATCTATTAATCCCTTCTGAGCCCTGATAGCAACTTGGAACTATTCTCAGCAGTAGAGGTAAGGACAAATCATTCACACATCAGTGAGAGTTGTCTCCTGTATGGCTACTTGTGAGACCAGAGAAAACCTTTGTTTGTTCCCAAGGCTTATTTTGTTCCAGTTTCTCCATCCTCCAGTCAAATGGTCCAATAGTGGTTCTGCCTACCGAGCAATCTTCAGAAATTTAGGACACTCCTGATGCTTAGCCATTGGGGGCTGTTTGGGATGTGTTCGGCCAGCCCTGATGAAATGGGTATGTTTCTTTGGTACTGTTATTGTTGCTGGTTTTTTCTGCTTCTCTAAAGTGGTTATGAGAATTGGAGCACTCAGGTTCAGATCCCATTCCTCTCGAAGCTGAAGGAACCAAGCAGAGACAGGTTTCAGGAAAGGGGAAGGGCAGAAAGGATGGCAGGTTTATCCTCAAAGGTGTTGACATTACTTGGGGTCTAGACATAAAAAAGGATATTAAGGAAATAAGCTCTAAGTGCAATCATAGACAGAGAAGCATAAGAATCAATAAATAATTAGCAAGTATTAAGGGCCTGCAATATGCCCAGCACTGAGCTAGACATGTGGATATAGAATAGGATGTTATGTTTCTATATCACAATGTAATGTTGTAGAGTCAACACTTCTAAGGCAGAAGGTAAATTACTCAGAATTCAATTCATTAAGTACCTTTTTAAGTGCTGATACTATGTAATTAGTACTGAGTTAGGTGCTTAGGGAGACAATAGTATTGTGCAGTAGAATGAGCAAAAAATCTTGGGTTTGAGTCCTTCTGTTATTAGCTGGGAGACCTTGAGCAAATCTGTCTTTTTGAACATCAATTTTCATGAGTTATAAAAAAGAAATTATAAGATTTGTCCTTCCTTCCTCACGAGTTGGTTGGGAAAATCAAGTAAATTAACTGATATAACTTTGTTTCCATTAAGCAACATATAATTATAAGCTACTATAATAATAGAATTATGCTACTTGTGCTCAAGAGAGGCCCCATGATATACTGAGGAAAGAACTGGATTTTAAATCAGAAAATTCATGTTTGAGTCTTAACTTTTTGCTACTTGAATCAGATGTATGATTTTAGGCAAGTAACTTGACACTTCTGGTCCTCAGTTTCTCCAGCTATGAAATAGGAATATTGGACTTAACAACTCTAGAGTATCATACATTTCTAACTTCTTAGTCTGATAGATAACATTAAAATCTGGTTGGGAGTCTTAAAACAAAAACAAAGAAAAATAGAACTTAGGACTGGAAGGAACTGTAGACTCATCTCTTCTAACTTTTGTTTACCTTGAAAAAATGGAGATACACTCTATTTGATGTTGTTCACTTGCATTTTGTTTTCTTACTCATTTTCTTTCCTTTTTGATCTGATTTTTCTTGTGCAGCAAGAGAATTGTATAAATATTTTTACACATATTGGATTTAACATATGTTTTAATATGTATAACATATATTGGATTGCTTGCCATCTGGGGAGGGAGTGAGGAGAAGGGGAAAATCTGACACAAGGCTATGCGAGGGTCAGTGTTAAAAAATTATGCATGCATATGTTTTGAAAATAAAAAGCTTTTAAAAAATGAGATAAAGAAATTTTCCCAAAGTCTCAGAAGATAAAAGTCTCTAAGATTTGAATCCACTTTCTCAGACCCACAATCCAATATTTGTTCTACTGCATCATACCAAAGGGCAGAGCCAAGATGGGGGAGAAAAGACAAGAAATTGCCTGAGCAGGGGCAGCTAGGTGGCGCAGTGGTTGGAGCACCAGCCCTGAAGTCGGGAGGACCTGGGTTCAAATCTGGTCTCAGACACTTCCTAGCTGTGTGACCCTAGGCAGGTCACTTAACCCCAATTGCCTCAGCAAAAAAAGCAAAAAAAAAAAAAAAAAAAAAAAAAAAAAAAAAAAAAAAAGAAACTGCCTGAGCAACTTTCTCTTAGAAACAATACTAAAGACCCTAAACAGATTCTGCAGTAACAGAACCCACAAAAACAATTTTCCAGCTTAACATGTTTTGGAAGGACTTCAAGAATGAGCTGTCTCACTTGGGCAAAGGGGGAATGGGGCCCAGCCCAGGCACAGTGGCAGGAACCTAGCAAGAGGTTCTCTGCCAAAGTATAGACCACCAGTAACAGAGGCCCTTCCTTCCTGGCTCAGCAGACTTGCTGTGAAATCTCCAACCCAAATGCAGAAGACAAATTGTAAGCCCCTAAATCACAACACAATGGCACTAGGCCAGGCCAATTCAGTATAGTGGAAAAACCAGCAGCACTTCCAGACCCAGTGCAGAAAGCCAATGAGAAAGCCTGTCCCCCATCAAAAGAAGTTTGGGGCAGTTTCTTCTGTGCCCTAAGAACAGAGGTCAACTTTTTAAAATGAGCAAAAAAGCAAAAAAAAGCCCTGATCATAGAAAACTACTATGGAGATAGAGAAGATAAGAACACACACCCAGAAAAGGATAGCAATGACAAAATGGCTATAAGTGAAGCCTCAAAGGAGATGAGTTGAACTCAAGCTCAAAAGATTCTCTTGGAAGAGCTCAAAAAGAATTTTAAAAATCAAGTAAGAGAGGTAGAAGAAAAACTGGGAAAAGAAATGAAAGCTATACAGGAGAATCGGGGAGGAAAATTTCAAAAGCTTGGGGCAAAAGGCTTAGGAAAGGACTAAAGAAAGCAATTCCTTAAAAATAGATTCGTTGAAGTGGAAAAGAAGTAAAAAAAAGCTAACTGAAGCAAATAATTCATTAAAAATTAGAACTGGACAAATGAAAGCAAATGACTCAATGAGGCATCAAGAATCAAACAAAATTTAAAAAGTGAAAAAAAATAGAAGAAAATGTAAAATACCCCATTGGAAAAACAACTGACTTGAAAAATAGATCCAGGAAAGATAATTTAAAATTATTGTACTACTTGATAGCCATCATTCAAAAAAAAAAAAAAAAAGAGGCTAGATAACATCTTTCAAGAAATCCTGAAGGAAAACTGCCCTGATATCTATTGCTTCATACCACATCCCAATACAATACATTATACTTATGTATATATAAGAATATTTGTAATTAAATGACAAAATATGCTCTAGGAGTTCAGTTTGAAGAGATTGTTGCTCAGAGGGCCTTTACATGACTTGGCTAGCATAGATCCAATACTAAGATCACCCATCATCCTCATTATCACAACTACCATCACAACTTAGGTTTATATAGTAATTTAAGGTTCACATAGCATATGCCACTTCTTCTATAACTTGAGACTATCCTGGCACACAAAATAACAGACTATGCCTTTGCTGGAAAGTTAGAGAAATGATATCTCATAGCATTAACTCATTCATCTAGTCATTCAAAAATAGTATTATATTATTATATTATAGATTATTTTAGATATTTATAGATATAAGTTCAGTCCCCAAAGTCAAATTATCAACCTTGACATTTGTCCCTACTAATTCATATATTCAAAAGTACTTGGGTCTGCTTGTCCTACATTGGTACATTTGTAAAAACAAAACAAAACAAAAAACTTCAGGCTATTTTTGTCTCCTCAATATAAAACCTCACAGCTTACCCCTAGGCTACTTTAAATTGATTTGAAGTTTCTAGACCAAGAGGATTTTCTAGTAGGTGAACCTGAACAAGACCCAACTATGATGGTGAGATGGAAGCTCAAGTCTCCTTGATTCTTATTCTTTTTTTTTCTAGTTCAATATTCCATTTGTGGGCAGAGAATAGAGTGCCAGGCCCTGAGTCAGAAAAACCTGAATTCAAATCCAGCCTCAGATATTTATTAACTATGTGACTCTGAGCAAGTCACTTAACCCTGTTTGCCTCTATCCTCAACTGTAAAACCAGCATTTTGCCAAGAAAACCCCATATGGAGTAATACAATCAAATGCTGCTAAAATGACTAAGCAACAAAAACAACATTCAACTGGTGTTTTAATGCTATTAATAAATTTTGTATTGTAGATTAGAGGAAGGTATCTTTCTGTTTCTTGAAATTCACAACGAGGACTTATTCAATAATGCATGCAACTCTTGGTTATCTAGTTGTTGATGGTCCTGGGCTTTAATTTTCTTAACACTGTCCCACTCTAAGAGTTTGGAGACAGAGATAAAAAATAGTCTCCCAAGTGCTTCTGGTTCTCCTGTGGCTTTCTGACCTATAATGTTAGCATAATCCACTAACAAGTGAAAAAGTATAAATGGAAGTTCCAAAAGCTTCACTAAAAGGGGAAAAAAAAAAAAAAAACAGTGGTTACTGCTGTAGGTAGCTGCTCTCAATGGTTAAACCTGTAAACAAATATCAGTTTTCTGATGCTTTGTGATGCAATATCTTTATACTGGGGTCTTGTAAAACAATTCACTTTAGTCTAGCAAATGTTTATCAAAAATCTCCTATGTGCAACATTGTTAAATGTAGGTGGTGGTAATGCAAAAGCAAAGAGAAGCAATCTCTGTCCTTATGAAGTTCACAATCTAATTGGAAGCAGAGTCAAACATGTAGAGAAATGTAATCCCCTGCCGACAAGCCCCCCAAGATTCCAGGCTCACTAGACTAGGTGCTAACCCCCAAAATTGTTTTTTTTTTAGTTTGTTGCCCTCACTCATGGGGAAATCTCTAAATAATAGTGCATATTTAGGATTTCACAAATGTGGTTAACAGGTGTCCTCACTTTCCATAAAACCACCTGAGGTAATAAATTCATGAGTACCTGAGCATACTTACATGAGCTGATACAGAATGAAGTAAACAGAACCAGGAAAACATTGCACACAGTACATATAATAATCAACTGTGAAAGGCTTAGCTGTTGTGATCAATACAATAATCCATGACAAATCCAAAGGACTCATGATAAAAAAAAAATACAATCCAACAGAGCAAACTTGAACTAAATGCAGATTGAAGGATAGTTTTTCCTCATTTTCATTATTTTTCTTGCTCCCTCCCACACACAACATGGCTTGTGTGGAAATATGTTTTGCATAATTTCATATGTATAATGGTTTAGTATTTCTTCCTTCTCAGTGGATGAGGGAGGAGAGGAGGGAAAATGCAGAACTGAAAATAATTTTTTTTAATTTTAAAATGCATTTGAGCATAGGATGGTTGCCTTTATTTCAGCTCATAGAATCTGCAAATAAAGTCACAGAAGCCAAATTAGATACATGTACATAATTAGATACATATACATAAGATATTCATTCTAGTAGTTCCCCTTGGATGTGACCAAAATTGAAGTTGTTACTGGAACATCAAGCACATTTTGGTGAATTACTTTTTTTTATTTTTTCCCACATAATCCTACCATGATCCTCTAAGACTTATGTCATCTTGTGGTTTGGATTTTAGGGCTATGGAACAAGTAATAACTATATTCTAAGGAGTCCCTCTTTTTACCCTCTCCCTTTGCAAGAGACTCATACAGTAGGACCAAATGGTACTACTTTGAAGGAAAACACTTTGTGGAGGTGCTAGATGTCAACTTTCTTTTTTTTAACAAATTGCACTGCCTAAATAAATCACTCTGATAACGGAAAGTGGCTGTAACTTTAACTACTCCTCTAGATTCAGAGGCCCCTTGAGTAGTGTTCTTCTTTTAAAAAGATTCTTCTTCTCTACTTTAGATCTCTACTTCTGTCTTTAAACTATTAAACTGAGATTATTCACAAAGTAACACCCAAAGTTTCTATGTGCAATAAGTCTGTTCAGAAGGTTAGCTTGTGGGACTTTCAAATGTGGGTTTGCCTTCAAGATAAAGAGCAGTGGAAAGATAGATTTAAAATTAATTGGAAACTAATTTAATCCTAAAAAATCAGTGGGTAAAAGAACAAATCATAGAAACAATCAATAATTTTATCAAAGAGAAACAATCAATAATTTTACCAAAGAGAATGACAACAATGAGATCACATACCAGAATTTATAGGATGTAGCCAAAACAATACTTAGGGGAAATTTTATAATTCTATTAATAAAAAAGAGAAAATTCAGAACAATGAACTGGGCATGCAACTAAAAAAAAACTAGAAAAAGAACAAATAAAACCAACAAGGTTGATAAACCATTTTTTAATTTGATTCCAAAAAAAAAAGAAAGAAAAAAGAAAACTAAATTACCAGTATCAAAAATTTTCATTTTTTTCAGGGTGAATTCACCACCAATGAAGAGGAAATTTAAATATTAGGAACTATTTTGCCCAACTATATGCCAATAAATCTGATAAACTATGCAAAATCAATTAATATTTATGAAAATATAAATTTCCCAGATTAACAAAATAGAAAATAGAATGCTTAAATAACTCCATCTTAGAAAAAAAAATTAAACAAGCCATCAATGTACTCCTTAATAAAAAAAATTCCCAGGATCAGATGGATTCATAAGTGAATTCTACCAAATATTTAAAGAACTACTAATTCTAATACTATATAAACTATTTGGAAAAATAGGTAAAGAAGGAGTCCTACCAAATTCTTCATGACACAAATATGGTGCTTATTCTTAAACCAAGAAGAGCTAAAACCAAGAAAGGAAACTACATTCCAATTTCCCTAATGCATATTGTCAGAAAAGTTTAAATAAAATATTATCAAGGAGATTACCACAATATATCACATGACTCATACATTAGGAGCGTGTGGGATTTATATCATGAATTCAGGACTGGTTCAATATTAGGAAAACTATCTACACAATTGACAATGTCAATAACAAAATCAATAGAAATCACCTAATTATCTCAACAGATGCAGAAAAAGTTTCTGACCAAGTACAATACCCATTCCTATTAAAACCACTAGAAAACATAGGAATAAATTTAAATAGTAATATTTCTCTAAACCAGCAGCAAATATTATCTGTAATGAGGATAAGCTAGAAGCCTTCCAATATAATCAGGGGTAAAACAAGGATGTCCATTATCACTTCTATTATTTAATAATTGCACTAGAAATGTTTAACATAGTAATAAGAGAATATAAAATACAAGAACACAAATTTAAAGGAATTAATATAGGCAATTAGGGAACAAAATAATTCTGCTTTACAGATGATCTGATATTACACTTAGAAAATCCCAAAGAAGTGACTAAAAAACTACTTGAAATTATAACAACTTAAGCAAAGTTTCAGAATTTAGTTTAGGTTTAGTGTGTACTAAACTCACATAAATAGGCAGCATTTTTATATATTACCAATAAGACCTAGCAGCTAGAGATAAAAAAAGAAATTCCATTTAAAATAATTGTAGACAATATAAAATACTTGGGAGTCTACCTGCCAAAACAAACCCAAGAACTATATGAATACAACTATAGAACTTTTCACACCAGAGCTAAAGAATTGAAAAATATTAATTGTTCATAGATAGGCTGAACCAATATAATAAAAATGACAATTCTATCTAAATTAATCTTTTCATTCAGTGCCATACCTTTGTAAACATACACATATTGTCTGCCCTGAATGAGGAAAAGCATTTATTAGGTACTATGTGCCAGACACTGTGCTAATTGTTTTAAAATATTATTTTATATTATTGTGATATTATATTATAATATCTCATTGAGATATTACCCCATTTGGTCCTTTGGAGGTAAGTGTTGTTACCTAAGAGAAAATTAAATTGATTCTATTCTGTAATTAATTTCATTTTGTATTGATGCTGACATTTTGTATAACTACCTAAGTCACATTTCTCTAATTTAGAAGTTCAGTTTTCCTGCTACTCACTGTTCTATTCTTGTGTCAAGGAAAGCTGTTATCCTTAAAGGATGCAGGTAGATACAAGCAAATCTGGTTTGTTATTTCTGCAACACTAATTATTCTTCAAGAAAGTCTCATATAATTGTTGTGACACTAACTAGCTGTGCAGATTGACATTATCAATGAGCTTTCCATAGTGACAAGATGAAAGAAGAGGTTGTTGCTAGTCCTGCATTCCAAATTTCCAACCAATCATATTGTCCCTCACATCTATGATGCCACCTTCTAGTTTTTGGATACTCCTCCTTTTTTAATAAAAATAATCTTTAAGCCCTCATTTGGAGGTCTTTTGGCTTGCTGAGGAACTAAAGATCCCTTTATTAGTAAGTGGTAGCCTTACTAATTGAATATGCTCAGAATTTTGGTGCCTCAGTTTATTTTAATTTCTATCACAACAGAACTTTGGGAGTTTCTTCCTAGCTCTGGTATGAGAACCCAGTTTCATTGTCAAGGAATCTTTAACTCATGATTCTTCTAGTTATGATAATATACTTATAATATAATTATATTATAAGCCCTCTATAATGACATCAACTGAGGGGAAAGAAGAACCACATCTCTCCCCCCCTTCTCTTATGATTGGCTATCACAGTAGTTCAAGATGATAAGGCTCTAAACAAAGATATATAAGCAGAGAGAAGAGGTTGAATGTGAGAGATTTTGTGGAGCTAGAAATAGCAAGACTTAGCAACTGATTAGATGTATGGAGTGAGGAGTCAGGGATAATGCCAAAATTGGAAATCTATGAGGATGGAAGAATGGTGGGGCCCTTGACAGAAATAGGGAGGTTTGGAAAAGGTGTGGATTCTGGGAGGAAGATGAGTTTTGTAACTGGACATGTGGAAAACATTGCTCTTGCCTTTCTTTGTATCCCCAGTTATTAGCACAAAGAGGTGCTTGATAAATGCTAGTTTACAGACTGACATGTTGAGCTTGAGATGCCCATGACACAGTTTGCAATATTCAATGGACAACTGTTGGTGATGAGGGACCAGATCTCATGAAAAAGGTTAGAACTGGAAATATTAGATATGGGAGTCATCTGTAAAATTAATATAGGAAACATTTGCATAGTTTAACCTGTGGGAGGTGAGATTACCAAGTGAAAAAATGTAGAGAAAGGAGGGTGGCTCAGCACAAAAGCATGATCTACCTTCACTTATCGGGCATGACTTGAATGATGTATGAGTAAAGAATGCTGAGACAAAGTGAAGAGACAGGTGAGAGGAGATCCAGGAGAGAAAAGGGTCATAAAAACCCAGAGAAGACAGAGGTGTGTTCAACAGTGTTAAATTCTTGAGAAGGGTCAAGAAGGATAAACATCAAGAAAAGGCTGGTCAGATATGATAATTAAGAGATCAATGGTAACTTTGGAGAGAACAATTTCTGTTCAGTAATGAGATCATAAGCCAGATTGTGAAATATTAAAAGTGAGAAGATGAGATAGTTATTCAAATGTCCTTCTGAAGTCTGGACAAACTTTACCCACAACATTTCCCTTAATTGTGATTTTAATAATGTTTTCTAAAAAGGAAATGGAATTAGTCTGGCATGATCTGTTATTGATGAAATCATGCCAGCTTCTAAAATCATTCTTTCTTTTTCTAAAAGTTTTCTAACCATCTCCTTAGTGAGACATTGTAGAATTTTGTTTGGAGTAATTAAACTCACTAGTCAAAAATTTGTGACGTCAACTCTGTATTAGCCATTTTTTAAAAATTTTGTTTTGTTTTGTTTTGCTTTGTCTCATCCTACATGGTTCCATTTAGACCAGTTCTTAACAGGCATGAGCTCAGCCCTCTCATCGTCTTGTCAATATCCTCCTTCACCTATAACTCTTTTCTGGATCAGGTGACTCTAACCCTCCTCCTTATCCATCAGATCTAGTCACACCTCATTTTTCCAAGAGAGTGTTTTCCTGGCTTCAGCATTACTTGGCATTTTTTGATCCTGAAGCTCAGTGGAGGCAACAGGAAATCAGAACCTACCTGGGAGAATAAGGACATCATTTGCTCCAGACAATCTCCTCTGTCCTGCTCCAGAACTTTCTGCTTTTCTGTCCAGGTCTGCAGCCTGCGGCTCTCATACTTGTCAATTTTTTCCAGAAAGATGTAAACATTTTGGGCATCATCAACATTTCCAGTTATTTGTCTAGCTTCTATATGATTGCTTACTTCCTGCCTGGAAAGAGAAAACAGGAAAGAATTATTCAGATAGAGAAGTTTCTACAGATTTCTTTTAAGATTCAACTCAAAACCCACCTTCTGCAACCAGAGGTCTTCCCAATGATTTGTGGAATGGGAAGAGAGAAATGGAATAATAGGAGGAAAGGAAAGGTAGTGGTTGGGACAGTTTCCTAGATTTGTTTGTTTGGTTTTTTTTTGTTTTTTTTGGGGGGGGGGTTTATGTGTGTGTGTGTGTGTGTGTTTTGTTTTTTGCTGAGGCAATTGGGGTTAAGTGACTTGCCCAGGGTCACACAGCTAGGAAGTGATAAGTGTCTGAGGCCAGATTTGAACTCAGGTCCTCCTGACTTCAAGGCTGATGCTCTATCCACTGTACTGCCTAGCTGCCCCTCACATGTACAATTGATAATTATATTGCTTGCCTTCTCAATGGGACTGGAAGATAGAATTTTAAACTCAAAATTTTTAAAGAATGAATGCTAATAAAGAAGTGAATGGTGAAAATCTACTTGGGCATCCTCAGAGCCTTTTCCTTCAGAGAGACTTTTCACAAAGTTAGAGTTTAGTCTCCAAGTTTCTTCCTCTCCAAGGTCTATTCCCCTGACATCCATTTCTCTCCTTTTCTCTGCAGAGTCCTCTCCCCAGCTCAGCTCATGGAGCTGACACACCTACCTTAAACATTGGAATGTCCTATAGGTACTATATTTCTGGATCAGGTACCAGAACCTGGAGACATTAGTATAGAGTGTTTCTATGATCAGCTTCCTGGCCAGACTGTGCAAATGAGCAGGAAGGCACATGTTCTCAGCAGCCTCATTTAAGAGCAACAAATTCTTTCTCTGAGCCATCACATCCAAACAGTACTTCTTCTCCTTTGGTAGAGAGATCAGTCTTTCAAAAGTGCTGGATTTGCTGGGAAAGGGACAGGGAAAAGATTTGAAAGACATTCCAATGCAAGAAAAGGGCTCCAATTTCATGGATCCTTGATGAGCCCCTTGGGATCCAAAGGTCCTGACTGAGGGCAGCTGGGATTCATCAATCACAGATGTTTGGAATTTCTCCCTTGCTAATTGAGTCTGGTAAACCCTTTTCACCTCCATCCCCTTCCTTGTCGGTGGTGACAAGGACATATAAGGCTCCCTGGTCTGCTCCAGCTTCTGCTCATCTAGCTCCCTTCTCTGCTTCATTAACAAGCTGTAGTTAATACTCTTCTTGTATAGCTCTTCCTCCTGTAGCTTCCACTGTCGCTGTTTCTCCTTGTGCTCCCTTTCTAGTTGTTTCCACTTTTTCTGCTGCTCTTGCCACCTCTTCTCCTCTTCCAGCCATTCCTTCCTTCTTTTTTGCCAACGTTTCTCTTCCTCTGCTTGCTCTTCTTGTGGGAGGCTTGTCTTCTCTTCAGGAGACATCTTAGCTGGTAAGTCTCCCCAGCTTTCTCTGGACACATCTGAATCCTCTTCATCAATCCAGATTGAACTTTTAGCTACCACTTCTCTTTCTTCAGAATCTATGTCATCTGTGCTTCTGTAGCCTGCAGGTTTCAAAGCAGTGACCTTGTACTTGGAATCTATGACATTTTCAGCATGGATGCCCAAGTCTTCAGAGGGTTCAGGGTGCAAGTTCATTTTTGGAAGTAGCTGCTTCAAGAAAGGTGTGAAGTCATCCCCCATACCAACATCCATATCTTTTGTCTGGGTGTTTGAAAAGAGCTGAGCTGCTTCGTCCTTTTCCTCTTCCTCCTCCTCTTCTTCCTCCAGGGATGATTGCCCTATCATTTCCTCGAGTTTTTGTTCCATTTCTGTCTCTAGTCCTTCAGTTATGGGGAGGCTCATATTTTGAGAGGTCTGAGGTTTTAGGGGACTAGAAACATACTCAGTGAAGTCTTTACTGCCCCTGTCACCTCCACCCATCTGCAACTGGTATCTCATGGTTGTTTCTTCCTGGAGAAGTTGTTGGTATTTCTGCTCTGATGCTTGGACTTGCATCTCTAGAGCATTTTTCATGTCTTCAAGGACTTGGAGCTCCTTCTGAAAGAGGAGCTTTTGCTTGTTTATCTCTTTCGACATCTCTATTTCTAGAACTCTGTACTGGATTTCCATCTTGTGGTTTTCTTGAAACTGAAGGATCAAGGCCTGATTAAGATTTTCTACCATGGTAGATATGTACTTGATGGCTTTGATTTCTCCGTTGTTGAATATGGCAAAGTCCAAGAGCTCCTGAAGCATGGCCCGGACCTCAGCTATCTTTGCATTTGTGGTGTTTTCATCGTGAAGCATCTGTTCTGGACTCAGAGGCTGAAGTGGGAAGGAAGATTTATGTAGAATCTTTTCCCTCCAGGCTTTCCAAAAATTTCCCTTGGGCCCTAGGGATAAATAAAAAATAAAAAGAAAAGAAAATGAGTTCTCTCTATGACCTAGAGTTGGCATAGTTCTCTAATATTTGTCTGGGCCTAATTCCCATTTAACTCTGTTGGGACTTTAGTCTAAATGAAAATTGGGGGAAAATGGAAACCACTGGAGACTGTCAGGTAGAAAATTCTGTTATTCCTGGAATTTTACTCCAGGGAAAGCCCTTCAGATTCCATAGGCATATAATGTACTAATGTATAATCACTCCCTCCTACCTCTTCCACCCATTGAAAAAGCAAGAAAAGAGGAAGTTAGATGGCTCACTGGACAGAGCAGTGGCCCTGAAATCAGGAGGACCTGAATTCAAATCTGATCTCAGACACTTAATACTTCCCAGCTGTGTAACCCTGAGCAAGTCACTCAACCCCAATTGCCTTGCTTAAAAGAAAAATCAAGAAAAAAAAAAGTAAACATTATTAACCCATCTTTCTTTCCCTTATTTTTCTTCTCCCAGGTCTTTCTAGGATTAGCAACTGCATCTCCCAGAGATGCTCCCAGAGCCCACCCTTCTCCATAGCTCTCTATACCTTAGAAAGGATACCAGATGTGCATATATGATCCTTTGACCTGTCATTCCCCACCAATTAAAACCAAACCAAGGAATCTTTAGTCTCCCCCAGGATCAATGCCCCCTACCCTTCCCCTCTCTACCTTATCCCATCTCATCTCAATCCACATGGAACTCACTTATTGTTCTTTTCTTTTGGTCTTCAATCAGATTAGAACAAAGGGAAATCAAAGACTCAATGCCGCCCTCTGTGGCAATGAGAGAAAGTGGCAGTACCCTCTCCATGACTTCCACCCATTCATCTTGTTTGTCAGATTCCTTAGGTTTAGTCTCATAAGACAAACTGTCACCTGAAGAAAAGGCAAAGGGTTAGGGACCTCAGGATTCAGAATGGTCTGTTCTGTTAACAGAGCAAGAGGTGAACATTAGCAGCAGTAGTCCTGTCCACTGTTGTTGGTGAGCCTGCAAGTTCCAAGAAGTCCAAAATTCTATAGGATTTGAGTCCTTGGGGGAGAGAGCAAAGGGAAATACCAAACATCAGTAAATGGGTGAGAGCTCTCTTGGGACACTAGCTTAATGGGATTGTACCCTATATGGGGATAATGAGGATGCCATCGTTAAAACACTAGATCTTAATCTAAATTAAGATTAAATCAGAACTTTACCCCAGTCACTCATCCAGTTGAGAATTTCATAGAGGTTCTTCTCTTTTGTTTCAGCAGCCTTTGAGAAGGAGGCTATTTTCTCCAGCAAGATGAACCTCTTCTTGCCCTTCTCTCGTTCCCCTCGACTTTTTTTGCTTTCTTTCAGATCTGATCCTAAATCTTCTTGGAAGCGTTTGATGACACCATTGACATTGCCCAAGATGTCAGAAAGCTGCATAGAAATGTCCTATAGGCCAGGGCAGGAAGGAAGAAGATTCACACTGGGACTCACAACAACCAATTCTTCATCACTTGGGGTTGGTGTGAGGCTCTGGATGCCTCGCCTCCCAGGATCTCTGAGGGAATGAATCATTAGAAACTCATTTCCCTTTGGGGAAAATGAGGCCCTAGGAATATCCCCACCCACATTCTGAACAAACCTGCCGTGAAAGATCACAATCTACAAGTTTATGTTTTACAAGTTTATGTTCAGATCAAAAGCTGATCTGAATCAGCTTAGGGAATCCTATACGGGAAACTAAAATATAATAGAATAACCAGAATTCTGTGCCCTTCCTGCCCTCCATGAATATCTTATTGAAAATCATTTTGTAGTCCTGGATCTTTTTCTCAGCACCTCAGCACTTGATTCCCCCTTCTCAGTTCTCTTCCTAAGAATTCCTCAGACCTCTTGTCCTATGCATCTCCTCCTCCTGTTTCAGAGAGTCAATTTGGTTCCACTTCATCCTCTGTGAGACAAATCTGGGAAAGACATCTACTCTGGATAGATCTTTTATGTCTTACTTAAGTCTCAGGTGCTTAAGTCATGCTCAAGACTATCAGAAGATTTAGATATAGGATCTCTGGATCCACCCCAGCAAACAGTTCCCAGCCTACAAATCAGACCCTAGAGTCACCACCAACCTATATCATGTGATAGAATCAGTGATTTCTTTCCATCCTCTTACTTCATTCCAAACTCACCTCTTGAGCTCGCTTCAGCTGGGCTGCTTCAATCTTTGAGATGACTGCCTTTACAATTGAGGGAGTCACCAGTGGCTGACATTTAGTACGGCCTCTCCCTATGGGATTCCTTATGGCCCTCCCTTCTGTCATGGTGAGGACTTAAATTTCAGAGAGAAAGAACTGGGCAGCCTTGCTTATGTAAATGAATACACAAAAAAATAAAAATACTACCAGTGGTAGGTTCTGTAGGAATAGTTATAAAACTGCTTCTTGATCTACTGCAGTTTTTCCTGTAACTGCCAGATATAGGGTTCCATTAATGTCAGGATTCTTAGAACTGACCCTCAGATGCAGTGACATCATCACTTTTACAGGATGTTGACTCTAGTTAACTAGCTAGCTATTTCTCTGATACCCATGCTGCACTTTGAGAAACACAGAATAAGTGTTTTACTTATTAACTGAACTAGAGAAGGGAACTAGAGAATCTTCTTAGAAGTTCAAAAAGTCACAGCCAAGTCTGTTCTGTCTCTAATACTCCTTTACAGGAAGGGGGGGGGGGTGCGGAGCCAAGATGGTGAACTGCAGACATCATTCTCTGTGAGCTCCTGAGACCTTCCCTCAGACCCAGACAAATTGAGCCTCTGAACTGGTTTGGGAGTGAGGGCTCCATCAAACACTTGGAGTACAATGCACTTCTATCAACAATCTACTGTGAAAAAACTCCGGAGGTTAGTCTCAGGGGAATCGGCTGCTGGCCGAGTTCAAACGCCAGTGCGCCTGGGGCGGAAGTCAGGGTTGCCATAGAGAGGTGGATTTTAGGCACCCAGGAAGCCCCTGGGAGATGCCTGGGCCACTTTGCTCTGCTTGCGGGCAGGTGCTTTGGCAGATCTGCCTTTGGTAAAGGGTGTATTGAGAGCAGCTGAAAGTGTGGTCCTAATGCGGATCTAGCCCGACCACCCCCACAATGGGAAGTCAACTTGCAAATTGAAACGGCTGCAGAATTCTCTGCTCTGAATTAGACCTCAAAATCAAAAACATGAGCAAGAAGCAGAATAGAGCTCTCACCATTGACAGCTTTTATGGAGAGAAAGTAAGGCAGACCCCAGATTTTGAGGTTCTGAAAACAATCTCAGAGGAAGTCACAAAGGTGGACATAAGCTGGTCCCCTTTTCAGAAAGCTTTCCTGGAAGATTGCATAAAGAATCTCAAAAGAGAGCTAGAAGAAGAATGGGGAAATAAATTGAAATCAGTGCAAGAAGAAAATATCGCCCTGCAACAGAGATGTGAAAAACTGGAAAACAAGACTGGTGAATTGGAAAAAGACAAGAATTCACTGAAAAACAAAATTGGTGAATTGGAAAGTCACCAACTCACTGGAAAATAAAAATAGTGAATTGGAAAAAAATAACAATTCACTGAAAAACAAAATTAGTGAATTGGAAAAAGACAACAATTCACTGAAAAATAAAATTGGCAAAATGGAAAAAGAATGCAATGAACCAAAAAATTCAATTGGCCAGTTACAAAAGGAGCTAAAAAAGATAACTGAAGGAAATAATACCTTAAAAATTAAAATTGAACAAATAGAAATGAATGACTCAATAAGACTTCAAGAATCAAACAAAAACAAAAAAATGAAAAAATAGAAGAAAATATGAAATATCTCCTAGGAAAAACAACTGACTTGGAAAACAGATCCAGGAGAGACAATCTAAGGATTATTTGACTCCCTGAAAGCCACGATAAAAAAAAAAGAACCTTGATGCTATCTTCCAGGAAATCATGAAAGAAAATTGCCCTGATGTTTTAGAATCAGAAGGCAAAGTTGGCATTGAAAGAATTCACCGATCACCTCCTGAAAGAGACCCCAAAATTAAAACCCCAAGGAATATCGTGGCCAAATTTCAGGACTATCGCACCAAGGAAAAGATATTGCAAGCAGCTAGAAAAAAACAGTTCAAATACCAAGGAACTGTCATTAGAATTACACAAGATCTGTCAGCTTCCACATTAAAGGATCAAAGGGCCTGGAATCAGATATTCTGAAAGGCAAAAGAACTTGGATTACAGCCAAGAATAAGCTGTCCAGCTAGAATGAGCATTATCTTCCAGGGAAGAAGATGGTCTAATACTCCTTTACCTAATCAATCAATCAATTTTATTAAAATTAATTTAGTATGTGCCAGATACTGTTAACGCTAGGGATACAAAATGGAAGATAGTTCATACCTTCAAATATCTTACAATTTAATTGGGGAAGACAAAATATAAAAGAGCTGAAAGGAAAGCTCGGGGGAAGTCCCACTAAGAGGTATAAATGGAATCTAAAGAATATGACTAGCCTGGAAGTACTCTTTAAATTGAGACTTTGGAAAGGATTCCTATAAAATATAAAATTTTAGTTAAGACTTGAAGGAAAGCAGGAGACAGAGATAAGGTAGGAAGAGAATTCAAGACATGCAGGACAGCAAGTAAAAGTGTCTTGTGCAAAGAACAGAAGATAGGACAGTGCCACTGTGTAGGTGGGGGAAAATAAGATATAAGAAACCTGAGAAGACAGGGATCACAGTATGAAGGGCTTTAAAAGACAAACAGAATTTTATATCTGATCCTAGAGGTGGTGAGGGGTTAGTGGAGTTTATTGAATAAAGGGATGATATAGTCAGACCTGGCCTTTATGAAGATAAGTTTGACAGGTATTCACTTGTCAAGGATGGGAATGGAGAGATATGGCAGCTGAAAGATGAAGTGACTGAGGAAACAAAGGTTTGAAGTTCCAAATGTATCAATTTATTAAGCAATGGATGCTAATTGCTCAACAAAACCTTTGTTTCTTTGGTCATTTTATCTTTCACTTCCCATAGTGAGACTTGAGATAGGGAGATTGACTAGCATGCTATTATAATAGTCCATACATGAAGTGATAGCGCCCCATACTGGAAAGGTGGCAGTGTCAGAGGAGACAAAGGGGCAAATAGGAAAGGTGTTAGAATTAATAGGAGATAGCAATTGATTGAATATAGGGAGTGAGAGAGAATGAGGAATCCTAGATGACAGTTTTCAATGACAGTAGCAGTTGAGAGGATGACTAGAAGGATGTCAGTGCCTTCCATAGTAAATAAAATATGATCTTAACTATGGTAGCTTAATTCTTAGATTCTTTATTTCTGACTGCTTGCAGTTTTGTTCTTGTTGTTTTAATTTGACTTGAAAGCTCTGGATTTTGGCTATAACATTTCCTGGGAGTTTTTCCTTTTTTTTTTTTTTTTTTT
>JAJPUD010009524.1:16169-36749 GCA_023553655.1 Myrmecobius fasciatus
CTTTCTTTCTCTCTCTCTCTCTCTCTCTTTCTTTCTTTCTTTCTTTCTTTCTTTCTTTCTTTCTTTCTTTCTTTCTTTCTTTCTTTCTTTCTTTCTTTCTTTCTTTCTTTCTTTCTTTCTTTCTTTCTTTCTTTCTTTCTTTCTTTCTTTCCTGAGGCAATTGAGGTCAAGTGCCTTGCCCAGGGTCACACAACTAGGGAGTGCTAAGTGTCTGAGGCAAGATTTCAACTCAGGTTCTCCTGACTTCAGGGCTGGTGCTCTATGCTCTATCCACTGCACCAACATAAGCTAGAAACTTTTCCAATAAGATCAGGAGTCTGTTACCATTATGTCTGTTATCATTACTATTTTCCCAGTATTGTACTAGAAATGTTTGCTTTAGCAGTAAGAAAAGAAAAATAAATCAAAGGAATTAGAGTAGATAATGAGGAAATAAAACTATCACTTTGCATATATAATAGTATATTTAAAGAATCTTAGAGAATCAACTAAAAACTACTAGAAACAATTCAAAACTTTATCAAAATTGCAGGATACAAAATAAATCCACATTAAATCATCAGCATATTAAGTCCAGCAGCAAAGAAAAAAAGAAATCCCACTTAAAATAACTGTAGATAACATAAAATATTTTCCAGTTTTCCCAGCATTTTTGTCAAATAGTGAGTTTTTATTCCAAAAGCTGGTGTTTGGAGATTTATCAAATAATAGATTGTTATAGACTTTGATTATTGAATTGTGTATATCTAATCTATTTGACTAATTCACAACTCTATTTCTTAGCCAGTACCAGATGGTTTTGATAACTGTTGCTTTATAATATACTTTTAGATTTGGTGCTGTTAAACCACCATCCTTTGTATTTTTTTTCAATCTATTTTTTTGATATTTTTGACCTTTTGTTCTTCCAGATGAATTTTGTTATTATCTTTTCTAGTTCTACAAAATAATGTTTTGGCACTTTGATTTGTATGGTACTGAACAAGTAAACCAATTTAGGCAGAATTGTCATTTTTATTATATTATATATATGACTTAGTCATGAGCAACTGATATTTTTTCAATTGTTTAGATCTGACTTTATTTGTGTGAGAAGTGCTTTGTAATTATGTTTGTATAGTTCTTGGGTTTGTCTTGGCAAATAGACCCTCAATCATTTTATTTTGTCTACAGTAATTTTAAATGGAATTTCTCTTTCTATCTCTTGGTGATGGGCTCTGTCAATATTATATAGAAATGCTGATGATTTGTGCAGGTTTATTTTATATCTGGCAACTTTATTAAAACTTTGATGTTTCCAGTAGGTTTTTGGATGATTTCTAGGATTCTCTAAGTATATAATCACATCATCTGCAAAGAGTGACAGTTTTATTTCCTCATTGCCTATTCTAATTCCTTTAATTTTTTTTCTTTTCTTATTGCTACATCTAACACTGAATAATAGTGGTGATAATGAGCATCCTTGTTTCACCCCTGATCTTGTTGGGAATGCATCTAGCTTCTCTCCATTACAAATAATTTTTTCGTGGTTTTAAATAGATACTGCTTATTATTTTCAGGAAAGCTCCTTTTATCCCTATGTTCTTTAGTGTTTTTAATAGGAATGAGTGCTGCATTTTGTCAAAAGTTTTTTCTGCATTTATTGAGATTATCATATGATTCCTGTTGGTTTTATTATTGATATGATAGACAATGCTAATAGTTTCCCTGATATTGAACTAGTCTTGCTTTCCTTGCACAAATCTGTACTTGGTCATAGTGTATTATCTTGCTTATAAGTTGCTGTAATCTCTCTGCTAATATTTTACTTAACATTTTTGTACCAATATTCATTAGGGAGATTGGTGTGTAATTTTCTTTCTCTATTTTGGCCCTTCCTGGTTTAGGTATCAGTGACATATTTGTATTGTAGGAGGAATTTGGTAGTATTTCTTCTTTACTTATTTTTGCAAATAGTTTACATAATACTGAAATTTCCTTCCTTATCTCTTTTAATAAGATCTATTTTTACTTTTGCTTTATCTGAGATCAGAATTGCTATTCCTGCTTTTTTTTACTTCAGCTGAAGCATAATAAATTCTGCAACAGACTTTTATGTCTCTTTGTCAAATGTGTTTCTTGTAAACAACATATTGTAGGATTCTGTTTTTTAATCCACTCTGCTGTTTGCTTCAGTTTTATTTGAAAGTTCATCCCATTCACATTAGCAGTTATTATTACCAGCTCTGTATTTCTCTCACTCCTATTTTCTTTCCTGTATATACTTTTGTTCTCTTTTTCTACCCTGTCCTTAATCCTGTTGTTTTTACCCACACCACCTACTCCCTTATCTCTTATCATAACTCCCTCTTCTCTTAGTTTTGTTTTTTTTAACCCACTCCATCCACTACCTTATTTTCTATCAATCTTTCCCTTCTTCTCTTACCTTTTTTCCTAGTATTTCTGCCCTCCTTTCTATCCTGTCTCTCCCTTTTCTTTTCCTCTTTCTCCTCTTTCTTCTTTATATAGTTAAATAAATTTCTATACCCAACTCAATGGTTAGGTTATTCCTTCTAAGAGCCCAAACTGATGAGATCAAGCTTCAGACAATGATCATCTTCCTTTTATTTCCCTCTTCATTGTAATAGATCTTTTGAGCCTCTTAGTGTGAATTAATTGTCCCATTATACCTTTCCTTTCCTCTTTTTCCAGTACAGAAATTTTTCCACTGCTTAATGTCTTTTTCTTTGATGTCATCACATGAGAGTCCATTCCAAACCACACCCTTAGTCCATGTGACTGACTGATACGCTTTTCAAGAGTAACATCTAGGGATATAACCTTTAAATACATATTTTTCTTCTGTTTGCCTTTCTATGATTCTCTTGAGTCCTATATTTGTAAGTTAAAATTTCTGTTTAATTCTGTTTTTTTTTTTTTCAATAGAAATGATTGAAAGTCTCTTGCTTCACTGAAGTTCCATCTCCTCCTCGGAAAAATGATGCTGAATCTGGCTGGGTAGTTAACTCTTGGTTGTAAACCCAGTTGCTTTTTCTTCCAGAATATGGTATCCAGGCCTTCTGGTCCTTTACTATAGAAGCTGGCAAATCTTGGACAATCCTGACTGTTGCTCCTTGATATTTGAATTGCTTTTGTCTAGCAGCTTACAGTATTTTTTCCTAGAGATTATAATTTTGGAGTTTCCCAATAATGTTCCTTGGGGTTTGCCTTATGTGCTCTTTTATGAGCATTTCCAAGAAGGCTCTTTGGACTTGAGACCAATTTATATTACTCCTTGAAATTTCTTCTGTGGACATTCTATCCTTGTCTGAGTTTGTGTTTTGGTCTGCCCTATCACTATAGTAGCTTTCTTTGGTCAAAGTTCTTTTCTGTTTCTTGATCATTTTCTTTCTTTTCTTTTGCTATTTCCTTTATTTTTATTTATTTATTTATTTTTAATACTTTTCAGGTGGAGCTCTGCTCCTAGAGTAAAGGATCTTGGCTCCACCCCATTCTTCTTGTTCTTGTTGTTTTCCTCCTTCTCCTCCCCCTCTGGAGCTTCTGTTGCTTCTCTACTTCTCAATTCTGTCTCATTTTACAGCTCTTTTATTATGACTATCTCTCAAAATTCTTCATGTCATTTATACTCTGTTCTGCCTCCAAAATGAAAAATCCATTTAATTTCTACCTTGTGTCATTGTCACAATGGCAACCATTAATTCCTTCTCTGAAGAGCTGCCACTGGCACCTGGTAGTCATGTGATCTATTCTTGCTTCCATTTGTGTAGGGGTTTTGGGAGGGAGGAGCAATTTTTTCATTTTCAAATTTAGCAGTCATGGAACACATCATAGTAACTCCAATATATTACTATGTTCTACATGTGAAGTTGAATTTCACCTCTTTCATTCATGCCTTTGTGGCATTCAATTATATAGAAACTGTATCTTTATGTATAGTTATCTCGATTATGAGCATTTGTGCTATCCCATTTCCTAGATTTTTTTTTCTAGTGCATTAATTATTAGAAATTTCTACTGATACTTTTATATAGCTATAAATTAGAATACAAACTCCTTGCACTTAGTAATATTTTTTGCTAAAGTCTTCCTATTAATATCTTCATCCCTAGACAAATATGTTTTCTCTCTTTTTTCCCCTTGAACTTTCAGGCAAACCTTCCTCTTTCATTTATTTGAATATATTTCAATGCAGTCTTTATTTTTCTATCCACCTTGAACTAGAAATTAAAATTCTATTCTATTGACCAAAAAACCCCTCCTTCCACATTCTTTTTATTCCTATTTTGATAAATTTTATTGAGAACTTTTGCTTTTATAAAATTGCATTTCTCATTATCTCCCTCCCTTGAACCCTTTTCTAAGGATCATCTTATAATATTTTTTGAAAAGAAGAAAATACAATTCATCAAAACTAAATGATATATTTAAAATGTCTAAGATTAAATGCAGTTAACACCCATGGTCTTCCTCTACCATTGCAAAAAATTGTGATGAGGGAAAACAGATTTTTTTTTCTTGTAGATACGATTTTTCTTGCACAACAAGATAAGTGTGGAAAAATGTATACATATATTCGATTTGTCAAGTATTTTAACATAATTAACATGTAGTGGACTTCCTGACATCTAGGGGAGGGGTGGGGACTAGGGGGGGGGAAATTTGTAACAGAAAGCTTTGTAAGGGTCATTGTTGAAGAATTATCCATACATATGTTTCTGCAAATAAAAAGTTTTAATAAAAAAATACAAAAAAAATTTGAGTTCCATATTCTCTCCTTTCTTCACTGCTCCCCCCACTCTAAGATAGAAAGCAAGTTGATATAGGTTATACATGTGCAATTATGCAAAATATATTTCCATGTTAGTTGTGTTATAAAAGAAAATAAAGATTAGGAAAAAAACCTCAACATCTCACCAAAAAAAATATTATGTTTCAATTTGTGTTCAGACTCCATCAGATTTCTCTCTGGAGGTATATAGGATTTTTCATGCATTCTTTGGAATTGCCTTGCAAGCCACTTTGATATTTTCCACCCCTCAAGTAAACAAACCCAAATGGGGTCACAAAGAGTTAGACTGAAATGACTGAACAACATATTCTATTACAATCATATACCACAACTTGCATGCTATGCTTACTGGTCCTTATTCTTGTTTCTCCCTTGGTTTTCCTTTCATTCTGTGGATGGGCTCAATCAGTGTATATAGTACAGAGGATAAAAGAGGGTGTTCTTTGCAAAATTTCTGTAGCTTTTGAGGTCTATAATCTAGAGGCCTCCACAATATGGAAGGAAACATGCTTTCTCTCCACATACTTTTACTCACACGGCTGGGTAGAATCAATGTCTGTCATTTGTCATTGAGGATAGATATAGAGTGAGATAAATACGGATATAGATATAGAAGATAGATATAGAGATATAGAGTGAGGTGTACTTGGTCCAATATAAATTCCAGGAATAAGTTCACAGGTGAGTACTTCAGGATCATGGATGAAAGATTTTAGAGGAGGAGATAGCTCTTTAAAAATTAACTTTTTCTAGTATTAATTTATATGGATTTTACTTAATCTGGGATCTCTTTTTTTCCCCATACACATTCAGCTCTAATATCTAGCATGTAACTCTTCTAGAGTTTTTGATAGTTAAAGTGATCTGGTTTCTGCTCCACCATATTTAATTGAGTCTATGATTCAAAAACTCCTGCTTTCTCTTCTGAAACCCTCACATTTAATTGGATTTGAATTATAAAAATGCTACCTAGACAACTAAGACTTTCATTGTCCTGAACCTAATTCTTATAGATTCTTTCTAGTTCCCATTTCACTCTTCAGAACTGGAATTAGTTCTTAGGTTTGATAATACTCTGAATTCTTTGTCCAGAAACATACTGCAGGAAGACAATACAACTAAAGATTCCTGTCTGGTCATAATAATTCAATATACCTCAGCAGCAAATTACCAGCTGCCATAACTTATATCTTGCTTTTGCAATTAATATTAGATGGTCTTTCTACTGATAGATCTTATGTACTTGGATAATTATTGAATAGAAAGTTGTGACTTCAGTTGGTCTAGTTTTGAAGAGTTTTAAATTTGTTTTAACTTCAGTAGTTTAATGATTTTCTTTCTTACCTTCTTTTTCTATGTCATATTCTTACCTTAAGTTTTTGATACATGGTCTCATTTTCTTTTTTTTTCTCTTCAGATTCTTTATCTTAGTTGTTTTCCTTCTGAAATGCCTTTTCTATTCTTCCTAGGAATACAACATTGTTCCTGAGATGCTAGAGTTGTGAAATTACTCTAATTCTTTCAATCTTCTCTTTACAAGAAAGACCAATCTGTATTTAATCCTTCAGAGTTACTTGGCACAAAGAACAATTTTCATTATATAGCATAATCTCTTCAAGTCATTTAAAAATCAATCTTATTCTCAAATTTTGCAAAAAAAAAAAGAAAAACAATTACTCACATTTCTATGACACCCTTGATGCTATTTTTTGCATGAAGTTTCTGTGACATATACTTCTGGATACTCCTAAGCAAGGGTTTTTTTTGTTGTTGTTTGTTTGTTTTTTATTATAGTGGACGTTTCAGATTTTTTTCTTACGGCTTCTTGTTAACTTGAGTAATTTGAAGGGATTTGTTTTCCTCATAGCTTTCTAATATAAACATAACTATTTTCTAGTTTTACCTGCCAGAATTTTGAAAAAAAATCTTCCAATCACTCCTAATCTTATTTCTCCTCTCACTACTGATAACAAAAAATACTTGCTTCATGCATCTGACTTCTTTACTGTAAGATTGACTACTCATTTAACATGAGTCAGCTTCTTCCTTATATATAATTCAATTACATTAATTCTTTCAAAAATATGCTACTGGAATCTCAAATTTAGAAATGAGTTCTATTCTAGTATTTCACTCAAAAATTAGTTTGTTTTGGAAATAGAAATGTATTTTCCCAAGCAATTTGTATTTTAAAAAAGATGGCTACATTCCAAGAACATTCTATTCAATCCATTAATGTGTGTAATAACCACTTATTTAATGAGTATTCATTTATAATATTATTTCTATGGAGGAGGTGGTATTAGGGGCATTCTAATGTATATGGCACAGTGAAGTCTATCACTTAACCTCTATCCTGCTTCTGCTGCTCTATTCTGTTTGGATTGTATTAAGAAGGTAATTGAACGGTACCTCCTTCTCCAACGCCGATTGTTGTGCATTGACAGCTAGAACTACAGTATCTGAGACTTTAAAATTGTCCTATTAATCTTGAGGGGAGGGGAATTTACTTTAATAAATTTAATCTTATATATGCATTTCAATCCTCACAAACTCACTTTTCAATGAATACAAATGTGGTTTCTTTTGACAGCTTCACATGCACACATTTGTGGTCACTCTTCAGGGTCTAAGCACAGTGATGATGCAAAAGATTACATATGAGATTCTTTGAGGGAGAGACCCAGACAATTCTAAAGTATCTTCTCTCTTTTCGGGTAGATAAATATAACAAAATCCCCTTTTAAAAGATTTTTTTACAATGCACTTTGCTGCCCTTATCTCTGTTCAATGGGGCACTTCTACTCAAAGATATCAGACTTGAAACTAATCTTATATAATCTGGTAATAATGGCATTTATCCCCTTTAACCATTTGAATGGCATATTTATAATCCAGAAAGATGGCACAATGTTAACTGTTTCCCATGTGTTTGCCAGTGCTATTAGGTGACATGCATTTTTACATACACATGAACACACACTGGGTATAAATAATAAATCAGATCTATCTGGTATATCAATATCTATCTATCTAATACACAGTGTGAAAACTGACAAATGCATACAAATGTATAGATATTTATATATTCCTGTGATAATTAGTGGGAATACAAATACAAATTTAAAATAAAAGATAGTACCTATCCTCAAAGAGCTTATATAAAAATGGAAGAAGATAATACCAAAATGGGAGTTGAAACATGAGATTAAGGAGTAGAAAGGAGGAAGGTAGCAAAAGGGGGTATGTATTGAAGTCTAAATAAAAAAAATATATCTTAGAGGGATGAGAACATCAAATCTGCATTTCTCCCCAAAGAAGAGTAACTTGGCATATAGGGGCAACATTCTAGGATGAGACATCAGCATTTAGGACAACATTAGTGCCCCAGGTATTTGATATGAAAGTTGGAGAGAAGATATAGACTTTCATTGGCAAAGGACTTTAATAAGTTATCCAATGAGATGCGTTCAAGTTTTACCTCACTCACTTATTGGATTAAGTATTTTTGGCAAGCTTATTTTCTGTCTTTGCCTCAGTTTGCTCATTTGTAAAATTAAGGGTTACTTATTTTGAATATACTTGTATGTGTACATAGACATAACTATTCTGACTGCACTGCCTATAAATTTATTTTAAATAACCATAACTAGGTGCTCAGTGCTACTACATTTCTTTACATTCTCCTAACCAATTTACTTACTTCCTTCTTATCTCACATAACCCAGATGCCTTTTACCATTCCTATTTCTTCTTTCTCATATTATAAAATAGCCCTTCTCTTTGCCAAGGTCAGTCTCTCAAAATGCAAGAAATCTAATTCTATTCTTTTTTTCTCTTGCCCTTTTTTCACTTTCACTATCTCACTTATATTCAATGTGTGTTGACTGACTTCTTGCCTGTTGCCTATAACTATACCTATATTTCCACTATCCTCAAAAAACTCTCACTTGATCTGTCCACCCATGCCAGATATTGTCTCATTTTTTTTCCCTTTGGTAGCTAAACATTTTGAAAAGGTCTTTTACAATAGATATCTATACTTTCTTTGCTGTCACTTTTTGAAAAACTCTCTGTGATATGGCTTCTGACCTTATAATTGAATCAAAACAAATCTCTCCAAAGTTGTCAATCATCTCTTAATTGATAAATCTAATGTCCTTTTTTTTCATCCCACATAATTTTGTACCTCTGCAGCCTTTGACATTGATGATCACCTTCTCCTTGATACTTTCTTCTCTTTCTTTACATTTTTGGGACCTTACTTTCTCCTGATTCCTATCTCTTTGGTTACTTCTTTACTGGATCTTTGCCTACTAAATATGGGCTTATGAGACTCTGTTCTGGGTTCTCTTTTCTTGTGTTTTCACATGGTGATCGCATCATCTCCCCTGGATTTACTTATCATCTCTATGCTGATTATTCTCAAATTTTCCAGCACTAATTTCCTTGCTGATCGCTAGTCTCCCACCTTAACTCTCTGTTGAATATCTCAAACTAGATTACTTGTAACTATCTTAAACTCGGCATGTCCAAAACTGAACTTATTCACCATCTCCTAAAACAAAAAACTCTACCACTTTGAACATTTCTTATTGCTCTCAAGGCCTTTGAGTTTCCTAGGCTTGCAACCTTAGTATCATTTTTAATTTATTGATATCTTTTACCCTTTGTTATAGATATGGCTCTAAAACTAGCATTTTCTTAATTTATATTTGATTTGGGGATGAAATGGAACACTTGAATCATTGAACATCTAACAAGGAGGGGGTTTATTTTGTCTTAACAGAGCAAGATATGCGACAAGATTGTATAGCAGGGATATAAGTTGTACTTAGTTTCATTTTTAAAAATAGTATTTTTTTTTACTTTATGTTGTTTTCAGTTGACAGACCAAAACAAGCATTTCCATAGAACAATTAAATAAAAAAATAGTTGCACATGAAACTGCCAATTTATAATGTGCAACTTGTTGTTCCCTCCAAAATACAAGTTACCATGTAAATTCCTTTTTTCCTTTTTTTTTTTCTTTTTGGTCCCCTCCTTGCCGTATAGATGGCTATCATTAGATACGAATGAGCTATATATGTGAACTGATTCTATACACACTTCTACTTGTCATTTCTTTCTTTGATAATATCTTATTTCACTTTTAATTTGTGTGTTTATAACAGTCAAAATGACTTAATTGCTCAAACCCACTTCCTAATGTTGTCTATTCATTTCCACCCTCCTGCCTCCCACTTCATCTGTTCCTCCGATCATGTCTATTCTTAGTTTACTACTTTATAGACTTTGGGGAGTTACCCCTTTGTGTGAGATTCAGGAATTTCATGATCAAGGTGAGTTATCTCACTCCAGATGGAAGAGCATTTTGCCTTTGTATTGCTTAGTATATATACTCCTATATATATATATGCATATATATATATATATATATATATCTTCTCTGTTTTCTGTTTTGCCATGATTTGGATTAATGAGTTTTTTTTGCTAAACAACACAGTATTTTTTTTCCAATATAGGCATACATATTTATATAATTATCTTGCTGCACAAGAAAAACCAGGTAAAAATTTTAAAAAAAAGAGAGAGAAAAAAATTCAAGTAAACCACAACAAAAAAAATGAAAATGCTGTTGTAATCTATCCTCAGTTTCCACAGTCTTCTCTTTGGGTGTAATATCTCTCATCATTACAAGATCATTGGAACTGGTCTGAATCATCTGATTGTTGAAAAGAGCCACATCCATCAGAATTGATCATCACATAATCTTGTTGTTTCCATGTACAATGATCTTCTAGTTCTTCTCATTTCACTTAGCATCAGTTCATGCAAGTCTCTCCAGGCTTTTCTGAAATCGTCCTGCTGATAGTTTCTTATAGAACAATAATATTCCATAGAATTTGTATATCATAATTTATTCAGGCATTCTCCAACTGATGGGCATCCATTCAGTTTCCAGTTTCTAGCCACTACAAAAGGGCTGCCCACAAACCTTCTTGCACATGTGGGTCCCTTTCCCTCCTTTAAAATCTCATTCAGTAGAAACACTGCTGGATCAAACTATGCACAGTTTGATAATCTTGGGGCATAGTTCCAAATTGCCCTCCAGAATGGTTGGATCTGTTCACAATTACAACAATGTATTAGGGTACCAGTTTTCCCACATTCTCTCCAACATTCGTCATTATCTTTTCCTGTCATCTTAGCCAATCTGACAGGTGTGTAGTGATATCTCAGAGTTGTCTTACTTTGCATTTGTCTGATCAGTAGTGATTTGGAGCACCTTTTCATATGACTAGAAATCATTTCAATTTCTTCATCTGAAAATTGTCTGTTCCTATCATTTGACCATTTATCAATTGGAAAATGGCTTGAATTCTTTTACATTTGGGTCAATTCTCTATATATTTTAGAAATGAGGCCTTTATCAGAACCCCTGAATGTAAAAGTTTTCTCAGTTTATTGCTTCCCTTCCAATCTTGTCTGCATTAGTTTTGTTTGTAAAAACCTTTTTAACTTAATATAATCAAAATTATCTATTTTGTGATCAGTAATGATCTCCAGTTCTTCCTTGGTCACAAATTCCTTTCTTTTTCATAGATTTGAGACCTAACAGTATTTTTAAAAATAATTACTTGTAAATACAAATTTTAACATTCATTTAAATTTTTTTGTTCCATTTTTCCCCTTTCTCCTTCATCTGAGCCCTCCCTACAATGGCAAACTATTTGATATATGTTTATATATTTGAAATAGTGCAAAATATATTTTTATTTTAGTCATTTTGTGAAGAAAGAAATAAAAAGAAAATAAAGATGAAAAAAATAAAGTGAAAATAACATACTTTGACCTACATTCAGATTCCATCAGTTCTGTAACTGGATGTGAATAACATTTCTCTTCATGAGTTCTTTGAAATTGTTTAGGATAATTTTATTGATGAGAATAGCTAAGTTATTCATAATTGAACATTATACTATGTTGCTACATTGAACACTGTATCTCCTGCTTCTACTCACTTCACTTTGAATGAATTTATCTATGTCTTTCCAGGCTTTTCTGAAGTTGACTTGATTGTCACTTCTCATAGAGCAATAGTACTCCATGGACATCCCTTCAATTTCTAATTTTTGACACCACGAAAATAGTCATTATGGATATTTTTCTACAAGTACATCCTTCCCTGTCCTTGTGGCCTTCATTTCTTTGAGATAAAGATTATGTGATGGTATTTCTGGATCAAAGTATATGCACAATTTGATTGTCCTTTGGGAATAATTCTAAATCACTCTCCAGAACAGTTAGATTACTTCACACAATCGTCAGCAGTACAGTAGTGTCTCAGCTTTGTCACATTATCTCCAACATTTATCATTTCCCTTTTCTGTTATATTACTGATGCTTAATTTCTCTAGATATAGCTCACCTCATTTCCAACTGGAAATCTATCTGGTCACCTCTCAGAGTATTGTGATTTGTGTAGTCTTGGGCACAGATCAAGGCATGGACCTCATCTTGCATGAGCTTTTTATTGACTGTAGTTCAGGAAGCTGCATCAGAGAAGCCAAGCCAATCATGGCCTGTGAGGTAAGGGAACTTTAACTGAAAAGTTCTAGGGAAGGTGGGACTTAAGGAAATTGTGTGTGAAGAAAGAACTGTGTCAGGGTAAAGAGAATTGTGAGAGTATACTGCTGTCAGGATCTAGAAATTTTACTTTCATAATATCTCACAAATACACTCTTCTTTTCTCCTCTGATACAACTACCTCCCTGATGCAGGTCATCATAATTTCATGCCTAGACTATTATATTAATAGATCATTGGTTGTTCTTTCTTTCATAAGCATCTTCTCATTTTAGTCCATTTTTTTATTCAATTGCCAAAGTGATTTTTAAGGTTTGACAATGTCATTCCCCTTCTCAACAAACTTCAGTGAATCCCTTTACCTCCAGTATTAAATGTAAAATCCTGAATCCTTCACAATATACTCTCCCTTTTTTGTCTTTTATACTTCACCCCTTCCTATATTCTTTGATTCGGGTACATTTGTCATCTTGTCCCTCAAAAAAGGCATTACATTTCCCATCTCTCAGCTGAAGGGCTCCTCCCCATAAGTGGAATATTCTCCCTCTTATCTCCCTCATTTCTACCTCCAGGCTTCCTTTGATTCCTTCAAGTCTTACATAAAATCTCATCTTAGATGGACTGCTTTCCTAATCCTTGCATTTCTGGTTCCTTTCCTCTATTAATTATTTCCTACTTATCCTTTGTATAACTTGCTTGTAAAAAGCTGTTTGTGTGTTGTCTCCTTTAGTAGGTTGTAAACTTCTCCAGGTCAGGAACAGTATTTTGTCTTTATTATTATTATTATTATTATTTTTAATCCCTAGCACATTTCACAGTGCTTGGCACATGGTAGATACTTAATAAATATTTATCAACTGAGTGATTCTTTGAAGACAAGAAGTGCTTAATTTAATTTTTTTAATATATTCCAGTCCTAGAACACTGGTGTTTCATAGTAAGTGCTCAATAAATACTTGAATTCATTATTATTTTCATCCCAGGAAAAACACTTTTCTGGATAGCTTTAATTCTAAAGAAATTTTTCATTTCTTTTTACATTATAGGGAATTTAATGTTAAGAGACTGGGTATTTCACTTTTATTCCAGCAATGATCTGAAAAAGAACAGGCTAAGAAATATAAAACCAATTTTTTCTTTTCTTTTTTGCCAATCTTTAATTTTTTTATAATAATGGCTTTTTATTTTTTTGAACATTCACCCTTGCAAAACCTTGTGTTCCAAATTTTTCTCCCTTCTTCCACACCTACTCCCTTCCCTACACAGCAGGTAATTTAATGTAGATTAAAAATGTGCATTATACTTCCAAGTTTATCATACTGTACAAGAAAAATCAGATGAAAAAGTAAAAAGATGAGAAAGAAAACAAACACATAAGCAGCAACAACAACAAAGGTGAAAATAATATGTTGTGATCCACATTTAGTCCTCTTTCTTGGTGCAGATGGCTCTCTCTAACATAAATCTATCAGAATTAGTCTGAATCACCTCACTGATGAAAAGAGTCAAGTTCACCACAGTTGAACATCACATAATTTTTTTTTTAATTAAAGCTTTTTATTTGCAAAACATATCCATGGGTAATTTTTCAACATTGACCTTTGCAAAACTTTCTGTTACAAAATTTCCCCTCCTTCCCCCTACCCTAAAGGGCAGGAAGTCTAATACATGTTAATTATGTTAAAATACATGACAAATTGAATATATGTATACATATTTATACAGTTATCTTGCTGTATAAGAAAAATCGGATCTACAAGGAAAAAAAAAACATAATAAGGAAAACAAAATGCAAGCAGACATCAGTAGAGAGTGCGAAAATGCTATGTTGTGGTCCACACTCAGATCCCATAGGCCTCTCCCTGGGTGTATATTGCATCTCTGAACAACTGGAACTGGTTTGAAACATCTCATTGTTGAAGAGAATCATGTCCATCAGAATTGATTACTGTACAGACTTCTTGTTGCCATGTATAATGATCTCCTGGTTCTGCTCATTTTACTTAGCAACAGTTCATGCAAGTCTCTCCAGACCTCTCTGAAATCATTCTGCTGGTTGTTTTTTATAGAACAATAATATTCCATGACATTCATATACCATAATTTATTCTTCAACTGATGGGCATCCACTCAGTTTCCAGGTTCTAGCTACTACAAAAAAGGCTGCCAGAAACATTTTTGCTTTTGTGGGTCCGTTCCTTCCTTTAAGATCTATTTAGGCTATAGATCCAATAGAAACACTGCTGGGTCAAAGGGTATGCACAGTTTGATAATTTTTTGAGCATAGTCACAAATTGCTCTGCAGAATGGTAGGATCCGTTCACAGTTTCCACCAAGAATGTATGTTCCAGCTTTCCCACATCCCCTCCAACATTTGTCATTATCATTTCCTGTCATTTTAACCAATCTTGCAGGTTTGAAGTGGTATCTCAGAGTTGTCTTAATTTGCAATTCTCTGATCAATAGTGATTTGGAGCACCTTTCATATGACTAGAAATAGTTTTAATTTCATCATCTGAAAATTGTTCATATTCTTTGACCGTTTATCGATTGGAGAGTGGCTTGAATTCTTATGAATATGAGTCAATTCTCTATATATTTTAGAAATGAGGCCTTTATCAGAACCCTTAAATGTAAAAATGATTTTCCAATTTATTGCTTCCTTCCTAATCTTGTCTGCATTAGTTTTGTTTGTACAAAAAATTTTTAACTTAATATAATCAAAATTATCTATCTGGGGTTAAATTAAGAATTCCACTTTCTTCTTTGGACACAAATTCCTTCCTTCTCTACAGGTCTGAGAGGTAAACTATTCTATGCTCCTCTAATTTGCTTATAATACCACTCTTTATATCTAAATCATGGACCCATTTAGATCTTATCTTGGTATGTGGTGTTAGGTATGGATCAAGCCCTAATTTCTTCCACACTAGTTTCCAATTTTCCCAGCAGTTCTTGTAGATTAGTGAGTTCTTATCCCAAAAGCTGGGGTCTTTGGGTTTATCAAACACTAGATTGCTATAGTTATTGCCTAGTTTGTCCTGTGATCCTATCCTATTCCACTGATTGACTACTCTATTTCTTAGCCAGTACCAAATGGTTTTGATGACTGCTGCTTTATAATATAATTTTAGATCTGGCACAACTAGGCCACCTTCATCAGCCTTTTTTTTTTATTCATTCCCTTAAAATTCTTGAACTTTTGTTCTTCCAGATGACATGTTCAAATTTCTTAAATGTGTGTTGTCCCAGGCAACTCTTTGACTTAGTTTCTTAATTTGTAAGATGAGAATAAAATTAATAATACCTGCTTCATACAAATATTGTAAATAAAGCACTTTAGAAGCCAAGGGAACCTATCCAAAATATAGTTTTATTAACATTTCTGTTCTTAACATTCTGAAAATTAATAAAATTCTCAATTGTTTGCCAAAGTCATCAAGCACCAATGACAAAGCTTCAAAAAATTATTTAACACCTTATTAACACCTTATTAAAATTCTGAAACTTGGGGAAAAACACCCAAATCTCGAATTTTATTTTAACATTATTAAGTATAATAATTTTACTTTATTAATAATTAACAACTTGAAAAGATGACTTAAAAGATCCCAAGACATTAATTGTCTTTTAAAATGGAAATTTTGTGAAAAGTTCTAAAGTAGAAATTTCATATAAATTAAAGCAAAAGATGGATATAATTTTAAACAGCAATATCAAATAGAAAACGAGAAGTTGTCTTACTTGGAAAGAAAACTGTATAACTCCACCTAGAATAAAATTTAAGAGAAGGAAGAAATCTTAATAATTATTTAGTTCATTTCCCTTATTTTGTTCAACTTTTTTTTCCCCCCCCCCCATTGAGGTGATTGGAGTTAAGTGACTTGCCCAGGGTCACACAGCTAGAAAGTGTTAAGTGTCTGAGACTAAATTTGAACTCAGGTCCTCCTGAATTCAGGGCTGGTGCTCTATCCACTGCACCAACTAGCTGCATTTCCCTTATTTTGCAGATGAATAAAAAGAAATCTATAGGACTAGCCTTCCCAAGATGCTATATAACTGGATAATCATACACCTGAAATTAGAATCTAAATTTTCTGATTCCAGTTTTCAAAATGGTAGTAGATTTTTTAAAAATAAAAGCACTTCTCTTCTATAAATTGCATATTGAACCAAATTTAGGATTGTTACTTCTGTGAGTTGAATCTTAACAAAATAGTAATTCTGTTGAAATACAAGACAATGCTCATAATTTAGCATAGAAATAAAAATTTCTTTAAATAACTTCATTTTGCGTATAGTGTGACATTTTCCAAATAATCACTCTCAAAATGAAAAAAAAGTTGTCTAATGTTTAAGCAATCCTTTAACCAATGATTATTGCATAATAAATTTTCAAAAGAATGGGTAATTTTTAGACAATTAGTCAAATAATTACCCATTCTCTTGAAGAAAATAACCAGCATCTTTCCTTTTTATAACCACCTGGGATTGTAATTTATTTTTTTTATAGAAAATAAGATCATAGTACCACCTACCTTGTAAATTCAGTTAAAGAATAAATATTGTGCTACTGTAGAGATTATGTTCAAATCACATGTCCCTATTGTAATCAATTCAATTATGGTTTGTTTTGTTCTTGAACATAGATAAGTAGAAATTTTATATAAATTAAGGCAAAAGAGGGATATAATTTTAAAAAGTAATATCAAATAGAAAATAAGAGTTGTCTTACTTGGAAAGAAAACTATAACTACACCTAGAATAAAATTTAACAGGAGGAAGAGACCTTAATAATTATTTAGTTGATTTCCCTTAGTTTGCAGATGAATAAAAAGAAATCTCTAAAGGACTAACCTTCCCAAAATGCTATATAACTAGATTATCATACACCTGAAATTAGCATCTAGATTTTCTGATTCCGATTTTCTGATAACTAAGGAATTTTTTCCAAGTTTCATGTTACTTTAAACTTATTAAATGAACTGATTCAGATTAACAAAAATTCATAAATGACATTTAAACACAGCAAAAAGTCTTTGTTTAATCTTATAGTTTAACAACTTTGTTACAGAAGCATTGAAACATGATGAATAAAAATATTGGGCTTAAAAGTCAATAAGATCTGTGTTCACTGCCATCACAGAGCAGAAGACTGATACTATCTGTCTAACTCAAGAACTGAGAAAAGTTGTGAAGAAGTCCACTTTCTGATTTCTTTTCCTGGTTCTACTCCATCCACAAAAATGACACATAATCTGTTTCCCTCCCTACTTGAATTTCACTTCAACTATAAAAAAAAAAGAGGCTAACCAGAGAGAGGTTAGCTAGATTAACTTTTGCCTAATTGTTAGGAATTTTTTTAACTGGGGTTCAGAGCAATTGTTATTGAACTCAAAAGTTTTCATCTAAAACTCACTCAGAATGTGGAGGGTGGAACGACATGAATTGTAGATTCTTCTAAGCTTAAAATGAGATAGTATAATTAATATGGTTAGTGTAATTAGTGTTGCTTAACCATTACAAACTAAAATGTTTCAAATATAAGAAAAAATCCACTTATTTTTCCTTGATGATTCAAAAAAAACTGATTGGGCTGATTTTTTCAAAGAACTAATTGATAACATTGTTACTATATGTGGCTTGTTAAAGACACTAAGAATTGTGCAGTTTTTTTATTGATTAAAATTAACATTTTGCATTATAATAGGGAAGATATTTGTAATATAAATTGTATAGCATTTTGATCAATTACATCATGGAAGAAAGAGAGATGATAAATTTAAAATATATGAAATTACCCATGTGTAGATTTATATATATATATATTTAAAGTATAATGTATAATATAAATATGTTATAATATAATGTGATGTAATATATATATCATATATTGATTATGTTCCATATAATGTGATGTGATTATAATATAAACTTTATAATATAAAACATAATATGCTACATATTATGTTACATATTATATATAGAAGTATATCATCTTTCTCTCTTCCTCTCTCTCTCTTTATCTATACTGTGAGTGAGGTTAGAGGAGATTAGTTTCATAGTAAATATAGCTGTTCCCTACAGCTAGTTGGCATAGAGGATGCAGTGCCAATCTGGAGTCAGAAAGTCTCATTTCTTGAGAAAAAAAAATTACCCTTAAATACTACCTGTATGACCCTGGGCAAGTCACTTTCCCCCATTTACCTTTGCTCCTCATCTATCAAATGAGCCGGAGAATACAATAGCCAGTCACTCTAGTAATATTAAGAAAACCCCAAAAGTTGTCAGGAAGAATTGGAGAAGACTGAAATAACTGGACAACAAACTATTCCTTATTAGCAGGACTATCAGATTAGCTAGAAAGATCAAATACTTTCACAACTCCACCTTTCAGTAGATACTAGAAGTATGCTTTCCTTTATTCAATATCTTTACTCTGCCACTTAGAAGTAGATCTGGCCAATCGCAAACAATAAGAGGAAAGAATTTGTTCTAGGCAATGAAATATTTCCTTTTCTTAATTAACCCAGTTTTAAATGCCACAAATTTTTTTATTTACAACTCAGACTTTTGTTAAAAAGAAACTCTAATGGAGATTTTGCTTTGCTTTGGGAAGCATGTAACCTTTGAGTCCTAGAATTTTTTTGAGGGAAATACATTGATATTAGACATCTCTAGGTCACCCTTCAAACTGCTACCTCAAGGCAGTCCATAGTTTCAACATTAGATTATGCAATATATTCCTTTTAATTACATTCTCACATTTTGAGTATGTTTTGTTTACTTTCAATTTCAGCCACACCAGTATTATTGTTAATTATCTTTTTTTTTATTTTTTGGAAGAGGACCAAGTATTTAAGTGAGGAAAAATTGCAAAAAGTCATCAGCCTCAAAAAAAAAATTTAATTAGAAAAAAGTCATCAGCCTAACTTTCTTATGGAATCATCCAAGTCCAGGGGTAATACAAATGTGAAGATGACTGATGATGCAGTAGATAACCTTAGTATCTTCGCTGAATGACCAAATTATAAATGCTCCACAGGACTTGCTTCAGCTATCTTCATAGCTGTCAAAACAACATGTCCTCATCCCTCAGAACTTCTCATTTGTAAAACTGAATTTTCCTCAGGTTACTATGATAAATGAAAAATTTGGTGTAGAAAAGGAAATTTGTGGTGGTGTCCAATTTGATTTTAAGTTTGAAATATAGTTTTTTTGATGAAAAGTTCAATAACTAATTGTTGTAATTTAAGAAAAATAATTTTTTTTCACTTTCTATCTGCCAAGGAAAAATCAGGGACTATAGGAACTAAAAAACAAAGCACTTTGCACACAAATAAAGTCAGACCTAATCAGTTGGAAAAACATCAAGTGCTCATGAGTAAGCCGAGCGAATATAATAAAAATGACTATACTACCTAAATTAATTTACTTAATTAGTGCCATACTAATCAAACTCCCAAGAAATTATTTTAGAGATCTAGAAAAAATAGTAGCAAAGTTCATCTGGAAGAACAATAGGTCAAGAATTTCAAGGGAATTAATGAAAAAGAAAATGCTGATAAAGGTGGTCAAGCTATGCCAGATCTAAAACTATATTATAAAGCAGTGCATTTTTGGGTAGGTTCCCTTAGCTTCTAAAGTGCAGCACATATTATTAATTTTATTCTCATCTTACAAATTAAGAAACTAAGTCAAAGTGCTGCCTGGGACACCACACATTTAAGAAATTTGAACATGTCATCTGGAAGAACAAAAGTTCAAGAATTTCAAGGGAATTAATGAAAAAAAAAGGCTGATGAAGGTGACCTAGTTGTGCCAGATCTAAAATTATATATTATAAAGCAGCAGTCATCAAAACCATTTGGTACTGGCTAAGAAATAGAGTAGTCCAATCAGTGGAATAGGATAGGATCACAGGACAAACTAGGCAATAACTAGAGCAATCTAGTGTTTGATAAACCCAAAGACCCCAGCTTTTGGGATAAGAACTCACTAATCTACAAGAACTTCTGGGAAAATTGGAAACTAGTATGGAAGAAATTAGGGCTTGATTCACACCTAACACCACATATAAAGATAAGATCCAAATGGGTCCATGATTTAGACATAAAGAGTGATATTATAAGCAAATTAGAGGAGCATAGAATAGTTTACCTCTCAGACCTGTGGAGAAAGAAGGAATTTGTGTCCAAAGA
>JAJPUD010009524.1:36849-73746 GCA_023553655.1 Myrmecobius fasciatus
ATCCCAATTTATTGCTTCCTTCCTAATCTTGTCTGCATTAGTTTTGTACAAACAAAACTAATGCAGACAAGATTAGGAAGGAAGCAATAAATTGGGAAATTATTTTTACATTTAAGGGTTCTGATAAAGGCCTCATTTCTAAAATATGTAGAGAATTGACTCATATTCATAAGAATTCAAGCCATTCTCCAATTGATAAATGGTCAAAGAATATGAACAATTTTCAGATGATGAAATTAAAACTATTTCTAGTCATATGAAAAGGTGCTCCAAACTATGCTCAAAAAGTTATCAAACTGTGCATACCCTTTGACCCAGCAGTGTTTCTATTGGGCCTATATCCCAAAGATGTCTTAAAGGAAGGAAAGGGCCCCACATGTGCAAGAATGTTTGTGGCAGCCCTTTTTCTAGTGGCTAGAAACTGGAAACTGAAGGGATGCCCATCAATTGGAGAGTGGCTGAATAAATTATGGTATATGAATATTATGGAATATTATTTTTCTGTAAGAAACGACCAGCAGGATGATTTCAGAGAGGCCTGGAGAGACTTGCATGAACTGATACTGAGCAAAGTGAGCAGAACCAGGAGATCATTATACATGGCAAGGACAAGACTATATGATGATCAATTCTGATGGACATGGCTCTCTTCAACAATGAAATGTTTCAAACCAGTTCCAATTTTTCAGTGAAGAAAGCCATATATACCCAGAGAGAGGGATGTGAAATGTGGACCACAACATAACATTTTCATGCTCTTTGCATTGTGTTTCCTTTCTCAGATTTTTTTTTCTTGTAGATATGATTTTTCTTGCACAACAAGATGTGTGGAAATATGTATACATATATTAGATTTGTCAAGTATTTTAACATAATTAACATGTAGTGGACTTCCTGTCATCGAGGAGAGGGGTGGGGACTAGGGGAAAATTTGTAACAGAAAGCTTTATAAGGGTCAGTGTTGAAGAATTACCCATACATATGTTTTGCAAATAAAAAGTTTTAATAAAGGAAAAAAAAGAAAGAAAAGGTGCTCCAAATAACTGTTGATCAGAGAAATGCAAATTAAGACAACTCAGAGATACCACTAAACACCTGTCAGATTGGCTAAGATGATAGGAAAAGATAATCACGAATGTTGAAGGGGATGTGGGAAAACTGGGACACTGATGCATTATTGGTGGAACTGTGAACGGATCCAACCATTCTGGAGAGCAATCTGGAACTGTGCTCAAAAAGTTATCAAACTGTGCATACCCTTTGACCCAGCAGTGTTTCTACTGGGCTTATATCCCAAAGAGATCTTAAAGGAGGGAAAGGGCCCCACAGGTGCAAGAATGTTTGTGGCAGCCCTTTTTGTAGTGGCTAGAAACTGGAAACTGAATGGATGCCCATCAATTGGAGAATGGCTGAATAAATTATGGTATATGAATGTTATGGAATATTATTGTTCTGTAAGAAACGACCAACAGGATGATTTCAGAGAGGACTGGAGAGACTTACATAAACTGATGCTGAGTGAAATTAGCAGAACCAGATCATTATACATGGAATAAGACTATATGATGATCAATTCTGATGGACATGGCTCTCTTCAACAATGAGATGTTTCAAACCAGTTCCAATTGTTCAGTGATGAAGAAAGCCATATTCACCCAGAGAGAGGGGTGTGGGATCTGAATATGGACCACAACATAGCATTTTCATGTTCTCTGTTGATGTTTGCTTGCATTATGTTTTCCTTCTTATTTTTTTTCTTGTAGATCCAATTTTTCTTGTACAGCAAGATAACTGTATAAATATGTATACATATATTCGATTTGTCATGTATTTTAACATATTAACATGTATTTGACTACCTGCCATCTAGGGTTGGGAATGGGGAGGGAAAGAAAGAAACATTTGTAACAGAAGGCTTTGCAAGGGTCTATGTTGGAAAAAAACCCCGTGCATATGTTTTGCAAATAAAAGTTTTTAATTAAACAAAATGAAAAAGGAAAAAAATTAAAAAAAATTAGAAATTTGAATATGGTCCTATAGTTAGCATGTCCTAATTAGGATTTGAATACAAGTCTTTTTGATTTGTAGTCCAGCATTTTTATTCACTTGCCTCAGTGTTTGTATAGCAAAATTGTTAAAGTATAAAATTAAACAAAAACTTCATATTATATCACTATAAATTTTTACTAGTTTAATAATTTTAAAGTAACACGAATCTTGAAACATATTTCTTAATTATCAGAAAACTGGTAGAGAAATTTAGTTACTGTCTATATTCACACATGTAGCAAATCTTATAGGAAGGATACTTTCAAACTCCATGTCTATTTCTATTTTCATCACTCTATGATGCTATATAAAACATAAAATACTGATTTAGCTTTAAGTTTTGGTGCTGGTTCTATAGATGTTTACCTTATTTGATAAACTCTCTGCCAAATAAATAATCATTCTAAAGAGTATATGAGATAAAGTTGTCACTAAATTTTAACCCTCTATTTTGTGTCCTTTTTTATAGGATTCTAAAACTGATCTACAATGGAAAAACTGCTTTTTTCCCTGTTGTTCATTGGCATAGCAGTGAGAGCACAGATCTGTCCAAAGCGTTGTGTGTGTCAAATTTTGTCTCCTAATCTTGCAACTCTGTGTGCCAAGAAAGGCCTCTTATTTGTTCCACCAAACATTGACAGAAGAACTGTGGAACTCCGGCTGGCAGACAATTTTGTTACAAATATTAAAAGGAAAGATTTTGCCAATATGACAAGTTTGGTGGATTTGACTCTATCCCGGAATACAATAAGCTTTATTACACCCCATGCTTTTGCTGACTTGCGCAATTTGCGGGCTTTACATTTGAATAGTAACAGACTGACTAAGATCACAAATGATATGTTCAGTGGGCTTTCCAATCTCCATCATTTAATTCTAAACAACAATCAGCTGACTTTAATTTCTTCTACAGCATTTGATGATGTTTTGGCCCTTGAGGAGCTTGATTTATCCTACAACAATCTTGAAAATATACCTTGGGAGGCTGTTGAAAAAATGGTTAGTTTGCATACACTTAGTTTGGATCACAATATGATTGACCGCATACCTAAAGGGACTTTCTCTCACTTGCACAAGATGACTAGATTAGATGTAACATCAAATAAGTTACAGAAGCTACCACCTGACCCTCTCTTTCAGCGAGCTCAGGTACTAGCAACCTCAGGAATCATCAGCCCATCCACTTTTGCATTAAGTTTTGGTGGAAACCCTTTGCATTGCAATTGTGAATTATTGTGGCTGAGACGCCTTTCAAGGGAAGATGACTTAGAGACTTGTGCTTCTCCTACACTTTTGTCTGGTCGGTATTTTTGGTCAATTCCAGAAGAAGAGTTTTTGTGTGAACCTCCACTTATTACTCGGCATACACATGAAATGAGAGTATTAGAAGGTCAAAGAGCCACCTTGAGGTGTAAGGCTAGGGGAGATCCAGAGCCTGCAATTCATTGGATATCTCCAGAAGGAAAGCTCATTTCAAATGCAACAAGATCTCTTGTCTATGATAATGGGACACTTGATATACTTATAACAACTGTAAAGGATACAGGTTCTTTTACCTGCATTGCATCTAATCCTGCAGGAGAAGCAACCCAGACAGTGGATCTTCACATCATCAAACTCCCTCACTTGTTAAATAGTACAAATCATATTCATGAGCCTGATCCTGGGTCCTCAGATATTTCAACTTCTACTAAGTCAGGTTCTAATACAAGTAGTAGTAATGGGGATACTAAAATGAGTCAAGATAAGAAAGTTGTAGTAGCAGAAGCAACATCCTCTACTGCACTACTTAAATTCAATTTTCAAAGAAATATACCTGGAATACGTATGTTCCAAATTCAGTACAATGGTACTTATGATGATTCACTTGTTTACAGGTAAGAAAAGGCTAAGCAAACTCTTGCTGGTAGAATTCATTTATGACTTGGTATATTGTACATTCTTTTGTTAAGCAGTTATGACATTGAGTAGTATTTGGGGGTACCATTAATTACAGTCTGGTGCAGGTAAGTAGGTCAGTCAAGTAAGAGGAGAATGTAGGGAGAACAATGTCATGAGAACCCAGAGGATAGATTGAAGATCTTTGATAATATTGAGGAATTTAACTAAAAAGGGGAAGAGAAATATGAGATAATAATTCATGGATTGTATGATCTATGTTGTGATTTTTAATAATGAAGAAGGAATCAGGGAAAGAACCAATTGATAAGGATGACAGAAAGTTAGAAGGAAGAGTCATAGTAGGGGAAATCAAATGGGAAAAATGGGTGGGATCAAATTATATATGTGCTAGCCATTGTTTCTAACCTGGTTTTGGTTAAGGAGAGGGTTTTCCTTTATCAGAAACCAGGATTTGTGAAAGGATAATGAAGAATGATGTCAGAAAGATATGAGATGAGATGGGCAAAGGAGAGAGCTTTGGGCAAATTGCCAGAAAAAAATTCCAGTGAAGCATGTGGTAAAGTTCTCATCTGAGAAGAAACAAGTAGATGATGCCTAGAGAAGAGAAGAGCAAATTTGGAAAGTCACTGTTGTGAGGTTCATAGAGAATTAATTAGAGCAGAGTTAAAAGATTGCTTTATTACAATGAAGGCCTAGTGGAAATTAAATGACATAACAGTGGAAAATCTTAATACACTTGATTTTTGAGAACAATCAAATAGTCATTCAGAATCAGCTTTAGTGAACAAAACATGATTGATTGTTCTGTATTTTGTTGAGCATTTCTAATTTAAATGTAATAAAACCAATTTTCCTTATTAGTCAGCTCTGAAAACAATTCCAAAAATGAATTCCTAATAGGTTTTGAGTTATGGGAGGATGTTTGAAAAAAATATATTATCACATGGTTATGTTTGACAGATAATATTTTTGGAGGTATAATATTCGCTGTATTTTTATCAGGCTAATTTGTGGTCACAATTCATACAACACAACCTCCAAATTTAAGAGAAATATATATTTTCTCACATAAATCTCTGTATGCTTAACTATTTGTAAATCTTGTAAATAACTTGTAAATTTAAGATAATGTGTATTTCTTTGAATTTTTTTTAGTATAGAATCACACAGTAAATGATTTTAGTGTTCCTATGGAGTCATAAGATCTTCATTTTTTAATAAAAATGAAAATGATTTTCAAAATTTAGTACAATGAAAGAAAACTAAGCTGGGAATCAGTAGATCTATGTTCATATTCTAGCTCTGACATTAACTAATTTTCTTTACCTTGTCTCTCTAATCAGTATTGGTATCTGCAAAATGGAGGATTTGGACAAACTATAATGTATGACCTATGTATTGGTACAAGGAAAAACATCCTTGCAATCCACAAAACAAAAATTTAATTACCATTTTTTTGGGTAAATTAAACATGGATTACCTGAACAACAGTTTATTTTTCTATATAGGTTCCCCTTTCTCCAAAATTTTAGCATCAAATCTGAAAAGCAATATATCAATTTTTTTAAATTTCAAAATTTATAAAGACTTTTGCTGCAAAATGATGAAGGTTTTGCAGTCCATTAGAGGGCAACGTAGTTTTTATAAACTCACATCTAAATCTCTGAAGTATCTATAAATATTCATACTTCTGACATATTTTGCTATTCAAAAATGCTTTTTCTGGATTTGCTCAATCTTTTAGTTTTCTTTGGAATAACATTTAATATTTCAATGGTTTTCCTTATTTTTTTAAAATCCAATTTTGGCTTATGGAGAAGTTTGGTGCTGATAATAATTATCATTGGGAACTAAAAGAGGGGGAAATATTTTATGAAAAGGTACTTTAGGAAGAAATAAATGCAATTGGTTTTTCCAGTTGCACTTGTCAAACTTTCAGAGATTCCATCTGAAGCATATTGCAGCAACCCAGCACTGGGGAAATATGTTCTGGTCTTGCCAGAGTTCATTTTGCCAAATTAATATTACCTCATTAATATCCACTCTGCTATTTTATCAATAATTTATTTGGAGGGTGGGAATGAAATGAACAATTACAAATATTTGGCTAACAAAAAACCAAATTTTTGAGGTTCATTTAAATGACTAACATTCCTTAAAAATTATGAAATCATTAGAAAATAAATCCTTGCAAATTTATTTCTACTCAGGTTCAGTAATTTTAACTAGTATTTTCTCATTACTCCCAATTGGCTTTAACTTCTTTGGTGTAAGTTCTAAATGAATTATTTTGGTATTCAGATAATGTCATAGTCACAACATTCCAAACCAATTTATCATAAATCATTTTTAGCAGTTTTGTTTTACTAAGAATTGTTTTATCATGCAATATAATAGTGTTATTAACAATAAGTAAATGACAGTGTAGCTATTAATATATTAGTGCAACATCTAGAAAATGACAACTAATTATAAAGTGTTTGAAGATGAGACCAGATTATTTTTCCATCTTTCATTCCTCTTAAAAACTTGTTTTGTCACAAAAACCATTAAAATAAAATAAAACTAAAGTCACAGTGACTGTGGGTTTATATTTTTTAAAATCTATATTAACACAAATTCCATTGTCCCTCAGAATGATACCTCCTACGAGCAAAACATTTCTTGTCAATAACCTGGCTGCTGGAACTGTTTATGACTTATGTGTCTTGGCAATATATGATGATGGCATCACCTCCCTCACTGCCACAAGAGTCGTGGGTTGCATCCAATTTACTACAGAACAGGATTATGTACGTTGCCATTTCATGCAGTCTCAGTTTTTAGGAGGAACCATGATTATTATAATTGGTGGCATCATTGTAGCTTCTGTGCTGGTTTTTATCATCATTTTAATGATCCGCTATAAGGTTTGCAATAACAATGGGCAGCACAAAGTCACCAAGGTCAATAATGTTTATTCTCAAACTAATGGGGCCCAAATACAAGGCTGCAGTGGATCAATGCCTCAGTCAATTTCTAAACAAGCTGTAGGACATGATGAGAACATTCAGTGCTACAAAGGTACCAGTGAAAATGTGACTCAATCTTCAGATACCTGCTCAAGTCAGGACTCTTCTACTACTACCTCTGCTTTGCCACATACCTGGACTTCAAGCACTTCTACATCCCAAAAGCAGAAACGAAAGATGGGGCCAAAGCCAAGTAATGATTCACAGAATGAAATTATTTCAAGTGTTGAGTCCCAAAATGTTAACAGAAATAACTCAACTGCATTGCAGTTAGTTAGCCGTCATCCTGATTCTGTCAAAGATGTTCCCACATCTAAAAGAGCACAATCAAAGTCAAGTAAGTTTTTTACTGTGCCTGCCGAAAGATCCAGAGCAAGGCGCAGGTACTCTCTGAATGGAAAATTATTGGAATACCATTGTTATGTTAAGTCAGAGAACACAAGTGTATTATGGTTTAAAAGGAGCATGTCTATGAATGGGATGGTACTTCAGTCAGGCATTTCTGACTTGAATAGTGGAAAAGCAAATTTTTCAAGATCTGAGTGGATTTTAGAAAGCACTGTGTGACTTGCTTTTTAAAATTTTCAATTATCATTCTTTGGGAATATTTTCATGGAAATTGGAATTTGAAATTCCAGTCGTGTCTTGATGAATTATGGCTTATGCATTCAAGTTTGTGTAAAAGCCACCTAGGATTCAGTATGTATATGTACATAGATAACTAAGTACATGTACACACAATGTAGATAGCAACTAAAAACAGTATTTAAAAATAAAATGATTATTACAAGGGGAATGAAGCAGTATTAATGCCTTCCCTTACTCTAAGACTGGCTTCCTGGTTCTGTGTTAATAGACAAAAAAAGAAAGCTTTTGCAAGGGAAAAAAAAGCCTTTCATGAAGGAAATTATATTTCCTCCAAACTAACAAATACCATTTATGGAAAAATTGATATTTTTAAATGACAAGACCGTATATTTATTTCTGGTAACAATGGTGTTGCCTTCCTTTGAGGCAAATGCTGTACAGAAGAACTCTGTGCTGGTATATTGTGCAAAATAAAATATTTATTAAGTATACACAATTGGTGTTAAAGTAAGTACCCTCTTAAACAACATTTGCTACAGATGCCTTTGTGTATCTGTGACATATATTATCAGTAACTTAGATTGTTCAATGGTTAAGAAAGAATTTAACTTATTTTGTACCTATCACCAATAGAAGTCTAGTTCTAGGATGTGGGAATGAATAAATGACCAATTTCTAAATGCATGCATTTGGGCATATTTGGGTTCTGTGTAGATGTAATAGGTGTTAAAGGAGGACCCTAGAAACTTATTTTTTCAAAATATCATTTTAGTTACCATGCAGGAATGGAGGAAAAAACAAGTTGTTACATATATATATATATGAGATTTAAAGCCATTCCTTATTAAATTGTTTTTCCTCTCTAGAATCAATAATTCAATAATATTACCACTATTTTATGAATTTATTGATATTTTAACCAATAATCATGATGAAATTTAATTAGGAATCATTTTATTTAAGAACTCTTTTATCAACAAATCTTGGGTAAAATTTAATCAAATACTGCCATTATTATTCAGGTAATTTGAAATTACCTTTAAAAATTACCATTGACATTACCATAGATTGCATATTGAAAAAATCTACTGCATCAAACATAAATATTTTAATCAGGGAGTAGATTCAAGCTGAAGACATATTGTAGGAGGCTATTTGTTCTTGTGTGTGAACTTTCACAATTAGCTGACATGTAAAGTAGAATCATAACCAAAGTAAATGAAACTGATTTTTACAATATGTAAACTACTCTGTATCAGTAATTAGACATTTGGTAAAGCTTTTTATTCAAATCACTAAAGCATTTTTTTAAAAGACAGAGCTATGTCACTATTATCTCTTGTTTAATTTCTTTCTACACAAAGCAAATAAAGTAAATTCTAGGGCATGTTATTAAGTTAATAGAACACCTTATTACACATTATAGTCTGTCATGTGTAAATAATTTAAAATGTTATGTTAATTCTGGTGATTATTTTCAGAAATAGCTATAGATAAAATTTGTCAGGGTGAAATTTTCTCTGGATTTCTTCCACTTTCCTGTTTTGTATCCCTACCACATTCTGATTCCTCCTTATTCTTCAATTTACATGAAAACAGGTTCCTATTTTATGTTCCATTATTCAAAGACCTTAGTCAGTCATAAACTAATAATTCTGAATCTTAGTAGAGACTATTGGCTAAAGAGCCATTAAGACCCAGAGGAATAAATCAGTGTTCTGTGCTAATGTTCTGTGCAGTGAAGTTGCAGTGAAATATTTTTGAGACAGAGCCCCTGCTACCCCTTAAATCAAATCACATCTTTATTCACTTATAAATCCAGTCTTGATTACTTCAAGATATGTTTTTAAAGTTCTCCATTATTTCTAAAAATCTTTCATTTCTTTTATTTCTAATAAAACTTCATTGAAACCTATCACTTCTCATTAATCTGCCATTTTCTGCTCCAATTATGTACAATTTTAAGAGGAGCATATAGCTTATTTTACTTATCTGTCATGTACTTTAATTTTATGTTATTATGCAGCCTCTTTCAAGTTTCATTTGCCTTGAAAATTTCATTGCATGATGTTGCAAATGTTGATTCCATTCCTTTTTATGCACATTTTACTAAATTTCATATATATACATATATGCATACATACATATATATATATATGTATGTATATATATATATATACACATACATACATATATCAGTCAACTATTTTACTTCCTCAAACCAGAATAAGAGTTAGAAGTAATGAACCATTCAATTACCCAGCCAACAAACATTTATTAGATGTCCATTGTGTGGCAATAACTGTGTTAGGTATGAGGGATAAAAATACAATGAATTAAATAATTCCTGCTTTTAAGGAGTTAAGCTTTTTCTTTAGGGTTAGAAAGAATAGTGCCTGTCCTTGGACAATTTCATTGTAAGGTTTCATTGTCAGAAGAGAGAAGCTCTAGCATGAATTGTTATAATGATGATAGGTAGCAGTTGGAAATAAGTGGAGAGACTCACTAAAGATTATTAGAGAATTAGATCTTTTTATCCATCTTCTTCTAGTTTCTTCATCACTATCTTATTTAATACCTGTCCCTTTATTTTTTATACTTTTTGCCTAGTTTATTTTTAACTGACAATTGGTTATTAATATGGCACATAAGTATATTTTTGTTTACTGAATACATATTTAAAAAATAATCATTCAGCTATTTTTCCTTAAAGTTTAGAAGAAATGTTTTCTAATCAATTATATTTGGTTTTGGCCCTCAATTAATTATTTTTCTTCTATGGAACATCCATTGACCCATGAAGGTGTAGGAGGGTGGGGATGATTATCCAACTCTGATTTAAATATATACTGTAATTTCATAGTGTATTAGTATTTTTATGTGCTAAATAGCATCCCAGTGGCCATAAAGAGTTAATGTGGCATCCAGTATGTTGATTTCTTTTGTTTACCTGTATTTCTTAGTTACAAGAGAAAGGACTAGGAAGATAGGGATGGTTTACTGCAAAATGATGGCCATGTAAATGAAAGCATGAATAAAACTATTTTTAAGAAGAGAAAAAAAGTTTAATGTAGCTTCCAAAGAAATTTGATCTACTTTCAAGGGAATGCTTTACACACTGGAATTATTGCTTCATTATTATTTGTTGAGTTGCTTTTGTTTGATGTTATGTATTTGATTAAAATTGCATACAAATTCATATCTACATACATGCACACATACATATTGAAATAAGGAGGAGAGAGGATGGGGAGAAGAGAAGAAGTTGACATCTGAAATGTCTGTACTTGCACATTGTCAGAATGATGCAAAGAAATGTTTAAATATTTTGATATGGAAATAGGTCGGAATAATATATGCTTTCAAGTGTGTGTGTGTGTGTGTGTGTGTGTGTGTGTGTGTGTACACAAACCCTGATGATTGATTAGGCTGAAAACTGAAGTCACAATGAACTGTGAAGCATCTTGAAAACATGTATATTTTACAGCCTACTTAGAAGTACCACAGGGCTGGAAGATACTTTAGAGATCATCTTTTCAACCTCCATCATTTTATGGATGAAGCAATTGAGGTACAAAGAGGAAGTGATTTCTGCAAGATGATACAGTGAAGTATAAATATTTACACAAAGACAAATACATTTTTTCAAAATAATTTTTCCAATAGGGAAAGAAGAGTATTTGGGGCTTTTTTTTGAAAGCTTTTTTGCTTCACTTTAAATACTTCATATAATAATTTCTCTAGCTAACAGATTAAAACAGGAATAATAAAACCTTAAATTGTCATGAAATTCTCCTTGGCAGATGGTTTCTGTGGCTAAAAGTATTAATCACAAAGTATTCAACCTTCTTTTGATAAGTCACTCTGAACTTAGCCAGGTTTTTTCCTCAGATGAAAGGCATAAACCAATGCTGAATATATTCTTAAAGATTTTCAGATTGCATTCCATTGTTCTATCCTCAAGCACACAGGTCAAAACTCATTTAGAATAGAATTTGACTAAAGGAAAATAAAAGTATTTTTACTTATGATTCATTTTGTTAGTAATACATATCTTTATTAATAAAATGACTTACAATCATCATTTACCATAATGTAGACATCAATTGTTTTGTTTTCGTATTTTAATTCATTTTTCTGTTTTATTCATCTTGTCATATGGTTATATGACAAAAATATGCCTACCTCTTGTGCAGTATTTAAAAAAAACGAATGTCATTTCTCCAGTTAAGTCTATATATTTAAACATACTTTAGTTTTGAGTAGTATAATAAAAGCTAAGCCTTCTTGAAGGAGTGCATGCCACTTCTGAATTGCTCTAATTACTTAAAATTTTTTTCCTTACATTATGCCTAAATCTTTAAAATTTCTACCTTTTTTGTATTTCTGACATGTGGTGCCAAGCAGAATTAGTTTATACAATAGTACACATTATTGCCCTTCAAATGCTTAAAGGCTAGGTTGTTCCTACAGTTTCTCTACAACAGGCTAAATATTCTCAATTTTTTAAAACAATCTTCAAATGGTTTTATCTTGAAGCCTTCAATAACACTAGTGCCCTATATCATTTACCTTGGTGTCTATTGTATTTGTCCATATTAAAGGGAATGAATTAATCTAAATATTTAATTTTATGCCAAGTATAGCAACATTTTAATTCTGTATTATATTTATATATTTTGTCATGAAGTTTGAATTTAATGTTGCATTTGAATAGGAAATGATTGGATTGGTTCTTAGAAAATTACTTCTCACCAAATTCTTGTATAAACTATACTTGGTATGTATTAAATTACAACAGAGTGCAAGTTCTTTTTAAAAAAATCTCTCTCTAAATTTCTGTATACAATATTTTCTAAGACTTTTTAATTCCCTCAGTTCTTTCTTCTTCTGTAGCAACTGGAAGAGCAGAATTCTTTACTCAAATAGAAAGCTCATTTGGTTTGAAATATACTTTTTTTAAAAGCTAGAAGTATGGGAAGAATATATACAATTTTACATGAAATGTGAACTAGGCCTAAAATGATACTGCTCAAGTATCTACCTATAAATTAATGATGATTATAAAGTATTCAATGATAATATACAATGTTCCTTTTGACATAATACATTTATCTAGTGAAGTGCTGTATGTATAATATGAATGTTTGTTTTCAAAATAATTTTTCTAATGTATAAAGAAGGTGTTACAGATATTTTATTGAAGAATTTTCTGCTTCACTTTTATTCATATAATAATTTCTCTAGCTAGCAAACTAAAATAGAAATACTAATTACATTAAAGTAATCAAGAGTGTTTATATATTATATCTGAAATTTTTGAAATAACTATCAGATTCCCTCCTATCATGTAGTAAAAAATATAGATATGAGAAAGTTTCTTTTCCACAAATTCTTTCTAGTACATGGGTGTATACCAAATAGCTAAATCATTAGAGTTGTATAACATAATTCTCATTTCCTTTGTTCTCTGATATTCTACAAAGCTCCTCCATATATTTGTGTCTTTGCAATGTTCTTCAACCTTTAACATAAAGGAAATGAATGCTTGGAATGGTGGAGGAGAGGAGGGAGGGAAATCTTTGAACTTTGCAGAAAAATCTTATGGTCATTTGAAGGGCAAATGGATGGCTTTCTTTAAATCAGAAGTGGGAGAAAGAAAGAAAAATGAGTTTTAATATGAATAGATGTGGAAATAGCACTAAAATTGGGAAACATTTTTCTTTGCTCCATATGATGGCTTAATGCTATAAATGAAATTTTTTGGTAAATGTAACATTTCAAAATAAGTTTAAATATATTTAAAAATATAAATTCATACAAGCCTGTACTTTGAATTATGATTAAATAAATAAAGAACTAACAACTGATTTACATATTACATTATAATGACCAAAGTCTGCAATTCAGTTAATTAAATGTTATGGATATGAGTAATTTTAACTTAGAATTTAAGCTTAATAAACTGAGACAGAGAAAAAAGTCATCAGACATTAAAAGGGATAATTGTAAATTAACCAAAGCAGAATGTATACATTGTAAATAATTGATGACATCAGCTATAGATTTGTAAAGATAAAGCTCTTCCAGAATCTTAGAAAAACATCTATTAGGGCATGCATTTTAATGAATAAATTAATTTTCATGAAATTAAAATTTTATTCCCAGATGCATTGCTGCCTAATGTTGACAAGATTGCCCACAACACACAGGTGAGCTTGCTATTACATATTGAAGGCACTCTGTAATGCTTATGACAGATATTTAAGTTTTATTTAATTTTTGGTGTGTGGTATTTGTTTAATACAGTGTATTTGAATTTCATCTTAAAGCTTACTAATCTCATATATATTATTAAAAATTAAAGTTTGAGGGTATTTTGTTGACTGAATTTACAACCAATTATTTCTGCATTAATAATTAACCTATTTACTGTAGCACAATGTGTTTGGAAACAAGAACGATTTTGTGTGTGAATTGAAGAATCTCATTAATTTTATAATGATGGTTTGCCTAATCTACATTTTAAAAATGTTTCACAACCAATTAAAACATTTCCCCAAAGAACATCTTTATTTCTAATCCAGTATTTCCAGGAAAAACTGTACTATGTACTCATTGAAAAATAAGCCAGTGTTAGACTTTTTTTCTAAAGTGGAGCAGCTATAAAAATTCAACAAGTACATTATACATATTTGAAATATTCTTTTCATCTATATGTGCTTAATATTCCTGAAGTTCCTTCCCCTCGAAAGTTTTAAGTCAGAATTCTAACCCTGAATTTTGATGGTTATTGTGAATATCTCAAAACAAAGCAGAACTTTGACACTATTTTAAATGGCTGAAAAGAATAGCTCTTTGCTAGAATTTGAGCACAAAAGGACATACAACTTTGTCAAGTTTTGGAAAATTCTGTGCTTTCTTTGTAATAAAACCAGGATCCTGTCTTGCAAGACATTTGTAAGGTAACACATCAGTTCGGAGTTCTAAGTTTCATCTGCTCCACTTATCTTTTTAAAATTATTTCATGTTACTTACAGGACCTCCATTACTCTATACACAGTCCATATCCTAGCCAAATTGGCTGATATCCTCAAAAAACTGAATGTTCATTTTTAAAATCTGTGCTTTAGCAAAGGCTGATACAAGGAAAGCACTTCTTCTATTCTCTCTCTTAGAATCTTGACTCCATCTAGGTGTTCTCTTCTTTGGAAAACTTCTCCTAATGTTCACTACATATTTGTGCTCTCTTCATCTTTTAGTTATTTTCTATGTATATATGTCATATCCTCCTAGTAGAATATAAATCTCTTAAAGTACTTTTTTGTTTTAGTCTCTCACACAACAGGTATTTATTAATACAGGACACCATTTTAAAGCTTGAAAAACATTTTAAATTCACTATACTATTTAAGCCTCACAGTACATATATAAGGAAGGCACTATAATGATTATCATTCCCCTTTTTATAGATGAGAAAACTGAAGTTCAGAGAGGTTAAGCTAGTAATTGTCAGACAAAATTTGAATTAGTCCTTTTTTTGCTCCAAGTTTAGCATCTAATAGTCTATACCATTTTCAGTTTAATCTATAACGTGTTAAAGCTTCAAGAAAAGTTAGTTATCATGTAGCCTAACCTTTTCTTTATACTGCAATATGCTGTTTTGATTTCCCTCTTACTTTTTCGTTGACCAGTATGCAACTATATTTTTTACTGAGTCTTCATTTTAAGGAAGGAAACTGATAATTTCATGGAAGATTCAGTGAGCATGTGTGTGTGTGTGTGTGTGTGTGTGTAAGAGGAAATATGTAGCTTATGATATGAAATGTAGTAGTCTAGATCTGGAATATCTCAAAATGCTAAATATATTTAAGTTTTGTATGCAATAGATCAATACTATCTTTTTCAATAATTCTCATAAACAAAGTTTCAAAAAAATTCAAATTTCATAGAAAAGTATTAACGTAGTATTTTAGGGATTTTGTTTTGTTTTTACTTTGGTTATAGAATCAATATTAATACTTGCATTATTGCATTATAAATGATAACTGTTACTATAATAATGAGTTCAGAAGGTTCATGTTTTTATCAGTATGAGTAATTCTTTCACTAATGAAAGTCACAATCTACCATGTCTGTTGATTTTATGTGAATCTTATCTATGTCTTTTTTGTTTTATATATTTTATTTCCCTCCAATTACATGTCAAAACAATTATAAAAATTTTTTTTAAAAATTTGAGTTCTATATTCTATCCCCTATATCTCTCCTTTCTCCCCTCTGCCTGAGATGGTAAGCATTCTGATATAGGTTACATATGTGCAATTATATAAAGCATTTCCATATTAGCCAATTTGTACAAGAAAACTAAAAATTGAAAAAAAATATAGAAAAAAAGCAATTTGGATTTATGCCTAGAGAGCTAAAAAATGTGTATATCTTTTGACCTAGCAATACCACTGCTTGATCTATATCACAAAGATATAAAAAAGATAAAAGGACCTATTTATCCATGCCTTTCTATGTTTTTTTTTTTTTTTGTAAAATATTGCCTAAAGTCCTGGAGCTCTTACTTTTGTTCATTTATATTTATAAATATTTTATCAATATCATATTATGGGTTAGGTTTTTAACATCTTTCCTCTTATGTATAACTTCCGAACTGTCCAATTTCTCTTTTGGTCATGTTAATTTAAAAGATTAATGATAATATTTTTTAAACAAGATAAACATCAAATGAGTCCAAAACAAAGTTGTTCTGATACCTAAGTGCATGTATCAAAATGTTAGGAGGAAATAAGCATTTGTGACAAATTCTATGGAGTTGACTCAGTGATCTTGCACCCTATAATAGTATGTGAACTACAGTGGATATTTGTGAAATCTGCAAAGTTATTAGGTATAGATCTTGTTTTTTTGATTTTTTTCTCTGTCTCTTTTTTAAAAATTATTTTTATTAAAGCTTTTTATTTACAAAACATATGTATGGGTAATTTTTCAACATTGACTCTTACAAAGTTTTCCACTACAAATTTTTCCCCCCTAGTCCCCACCCCTCCCCTAGATGGCAGGAAGTCTACTACAGGTTAATTATGTTAAAATACTTGACTAAGTATAGATCTTGTGATGAGCTTTTTATCTGTGCTCTGAGGCTCAAACTAAATAAAATTAGAGAAGCTCATCACCAGAAGGCTGCCCACCTTCAGTTCTTTGTTTCTTTGTTCTCTTTCTTTTTTTTTTTTTTTTTTTTTTGGTGATAACTCATGAACCTAACACAAACTGAAAGAAAATAGTGATCTGCTTTTGTAGTTTTGAAATGAAATCACAGTAATACTTGATATGAGATATATAGAGATTTATAGTGAAAAATGCTCCCTTATATTTTGCTTTATTTTATATGAAGTTGTATTATTAGATCTTTAAATATGTGTTACTCTTGTTTTTAATAAATGTTTAAGAAGTTTTTTATATCAGAAACTCAAAAATTTGAATGGAATTGGATAAGAAGAAAGCATGAAAGAAATAATTGCTGAAAATCAGCAATTCACACATTAGATAAATGTATGAATCATTAATATTATTTGATCCAAGCTACAGTCCTTGCACATTGTTGAATCCAATAAAACTCTTTATTATTCTGTTAAATAATTTTTGTTGAAATAGAATCTAGTTTTTATCGATGTTAGTAAGAGTCCTTTTGTGCTTCTTACTTTAAGTAATTTTTCACTATTATAAGTGGTACTTTACAACATAAAAATAATAGCTGGCATAGCACTTTAAATGTACTACATAATCTAGCCCAACAATCTACAGATTTACATATAGCAGATCCAATATTACATCACAGTTTTTTTTTTTTGCCTTCATAGTAAAAGTAGTACCCAGGTACTGAAAGTAAATATGCATATGCTGGGTACAAGACAGTCTTTATTCCTTGCAATAGAAAATGTAAAAACATACATAAAGAAACTGCATAAAAAGACCACTATAGACTATTAACAATCACAGGATTCTTCTTTTTCTATCTCTTCTTCTTTTATCTCCATCTCTAATGAATAGAATTTTCCACTACTTTAAATCTTTTTTTTTTTTGCTGAGGCAATTGGGGTTAAGTGACTTGCCCAGGGTCACACAGCTGTTACGTGTCTGAGACCAGATTTGAACTCAGGTCCTCCTGACTTCAGGGCTGGTGCTCTATCCACTGGGCCACCTAGCTGCCCCTCCACTACTTTAAATCTTGGACACTCCTTAAACTAAAACATATTTGGGGCTGGTTTCTTTCCCACTAGAGCTATACTTTACAAAGAACTCAAAAGTTAAAAATGGAGTATAGAGACCAGTTCATTTATTATTTCATACTATAACTTTTCAATCTTGCTTATCCTGATTTTTTTGAAGGCTTATGTGTTCAATCTTTTTTCTGTCTCTAAGAGGTTACAACTAATTTCTGGTTTCTGTGGTAAAATTTTCTTGAAAAAGAAATTAGAGATTAAAAAATTCATGTTGAATAAAAAGTGAATTATTTGGGAAATTTAGGGATTTGGACTTTTGAATAAGGAAGAAAATTGAATTTAGATTAGAGAAATTGAGGAATATTTATTTGAAGCATAAAACTTCCATATCCAGATTTTACTTCCAACATCTTAGAAAGAAATTTGAAAGGGAAAGAGCAGGACAAAAAGAGAATTAAGGAGGATTTAAAAAAAAAAGGAGAGGGAGGAAACTGAAAAGAAAGAATCAAGAAGTATAAAGGAAAAGGAGAAGGTAGTTGACCAGTCAAGGTAAGTTAAAAAAAAAAAGGTAAGTAGAAGAAACTGATGGATAAAATAAATTGATGGAATTTATTTAGTTGAAGGTGGAGGGACATTGTTGGAACAACTAAGAGGCTAAAACAAAAAAGGAAGGAATATGAACTGTTTCTACTCTGAAACTATCAATTTTAAGGAAAGGAAGGTTAATGTGTTGGCCACTTCTAAAAGGTAAAATAGGTTATAAAGTTCTTAAAGAAGTACTTTTCCTAGAAAACAACAATCATTATGAAGAGCTGGACAAATTTTACAGTGATTTGCACTGCTTCTTGATTTTTTTTCCACTTGAGTCAAATGTCTGGCACATGAAACTAATTTTTTTTCTAGAAGAAAAGGAAAAGACTTTAAGAGGCCCTCTTTTCTTTAAGTTATCAGGGACAAGTAAATGTTTCTAAAATAACAACAACAAAGCAGGACATTAATGGCAGAAAAATGTGAAGCATCAGGAAATAACCTTTGTCTGAAGGTTAGATTGGAAGAATGTTATGCAGAGGGAGGAAAGAAAATAAAAAGGCAGCTTTGAGTTAAAGCTTTTGAGCTAAGTGAATGCAGAAAGCTGGATGTTATAAAAAAAACAAACAATCCCCCCCAAAAAACCCCCCAAAAACCACAAACACTTCTGCTCCAATAAGTGATAAAGCAGAGCCACAGAATCTATCTGATGATGAGAAAAGTTTCATAAAAATAGTGGTGGTTAACTTCTTTCTTAAGGATATGAAAAATAGAAAAGATGGTTGTCTTCCTAGGGCATGTGCATAAGGCTTGAACCTTAACACTGTGTAAGATTACCCACTACTACCCACTTCTGGTGAGTTATAAATGATACTGCCAAAAAAAAAAAAAAAACCAAACCTGTTTCCAAACATTACAAAATCCTTTCTCAAAATGTTAAGACCTTTGGGACACAGGTTTTGTTTTTAGCACTGCTAAAGTACTCAAGACAAGATGTTCTCCTCTCCCTTCCACATTCTTCCCCCACCTACATACATATACATAAATGTATGTGTATATGCCCACACATATACATAATTTACATATGTGTGTGTGGAAGTATTTATATTTAAAAATGAGAATTGGATTATGGACTAAAGCTTAAAATATAGGGATGACTTCTGTCCATGAAAAAGTGTACCTAACAAAGAATGTCTGAATATCTTTTAACTCTACTCAAAGGGATTTTAAAATTGAAAAGAAGGAATGAGGGAGAAAATAGTCTTATGTATATCCATGAAGTTAGATCTCCTAGAAAGTAGCAATAATAACTGAGACAACCCAGAAGTTCACAGATTTTTTCAAAAACCAAACAAATAAGCCAGTAAATAATTTCTTTACATAAACCTTCAAAATGTATGCAACAAGCAAGAGAAACTAGAAATCCTAAAGCAAGAAAGGAAGTTGACCTCATAGTATTATTAGGACTTTGTGTGATAAAACCCAAACTGGAATGTGGTTCTGCTTGGGTACAAAAGAATCAAAAGAAGGAATATACCTGTATAAAGTCTGTTAGTTGGAAAGTATGTGTACATGTAGAAAGGCAGGAACCAGACGGGAAAATATCCGAAACATTTGGCTGTAGGTCAGTGGAAAGAGAAAGAAGTGATTCTGTCACTGATATATTATACAGATCACCTAGACTGAAGGAGAAAGTAGATGAGGAATTTAAGAAAACAAGTCATAATCTGGGTTTTGAGGTATGTTATAATAGTGATGAGAAATTTTAATTATATATATATTTATACATGCATACATCTATACAAATAGCACTATAATTATTATAAGTGACAAGAAAGAAATGAGTTCAATATTTGTTTTGCTCCACTGTCCTTTTTCCACTTTTGCATCAATATAACAGAAAAAAAAAATGGCTAACAGGCTACAAATGAACATTTTTTTTGGTGACTTGGATAAAAGTATAAATGACATGATGATTGAATTTTCAGATGACAGCTGGAATGAAAAGCTAACACCTGGGGCAGCTAGGTGGTGCAGTGGATAGAGCACCAGCTCTGAAGTCAGGAGGCCAGTTAAAATATGGCCTCAGACACTTAATACTTCCCAGCTGTGTGACCCTAGGCAAGTCACAACCCCAATTGCCTCAGAAAAAAAAAGAATAAAAAAGAACAGCTAACACTTAGGATCTAAAAATTTCTTAATGGAATTAAGTAAATTATGTTAATAAAATGTATTAACACCTATTAACATTTGTTTATTTAATGTGGATAATAGAATAAGGAACCATGAAGTCTGGAATAATTTATAGAGGAAGGCACCAGTTGAAAAATGGGTTCTTCCTGGAAATTCACAAATATGGTACTGTTGTCTATGACTATTTTAAGCAAGAAGCAAACCCAAGGTGATAAGCAGGAGAAATAAAAACAAAGAGAAAAATTTATAAGCTGAATTTTCATTCCCATTATCTCTCTATCATTTCTCTACCATGTTTTTTTTTTTTCCTTCATCTATGTAACATTTTAGTAAACTGAAAACCTATGGGCCAAAGTGGGAGGGAGGAGAGAGTAGAGAAGAGAGAATATAGTGTGAATAACTCTCCCAAATTTCTCTACCCATAACTCCAGACTAATATATTAATGATGCCACGCTGTAATTAATAGTACATAAGACCAAAATGCTATACTAGAAAACATTTCAAAAGGAGACATTTCAACATATAGTAAAGCCATTGAAAATCTCATCAAATATTCATTTAAAATTTGTTGTAGACCACAAATATAATTGATTGTTAAGTGTAAATGTGAGGAACTTGTTTTCTCTTTAATTTTGCTTCATATTGCATAATTTTCAAAAAGTTCTGAGATAATGAGTTTGTTTTGTTTTTAAAAAAACCACTGGATAAAGTTTCCAAAGCTTTTTTTCAATAACACATTTATTATCAGGAAATTCTCCCTTTTAAAAACTGGTTATGTTTCAGATAATATTCCTTTCATATGCGTCTGGAAGATTAGGTTGTCTATTCTCTATATTCTGCAAAATGAACTTTTGTTTGCTTGAAAATCATTAACACATTCAGCATTTTCTAAGTTAAGCATTTTAATTTTTTAGTTTTTTGTAGATATCTTATTTTCCATTTTTTTCTTTTTGTGAGTTTCTTTTGGATTTAATTACTTCATGTGTTTGGTAGGATGTGAGATCTTAAAATGATGTGGGATTCCAAGAAAGTTTAATGATTTCTCAAGGATTTAGGAATATCACCTTAAAATGTCTAGGAAGAGCCTATTATTCAGTTGCTGCCTCATCCTGTAACTCCCTCCACAAATTATTCCAGATTTCATGGTTCTTTATTTCTATTATCCACATAACACATAAATATTAGCCATTATTATTATATTTAACATAGCACCAGAATAAACTGGAAAAGTAATGAATAAAAGTCACAAGGGAGATGGGAAAGGAGTATGTATTCTCCTGGAATATAGCCTCTAACCAGAGGATCAAGGGCTTTCTTTTTTTAATTTCTTCCTCTTATAAGGGAAGAAATAAAGTACAATTACAGAGAAATGAACCAATTAAGGGATTTCATCTCATCTCTGAACCACAGATGAAGGAACTTTTCTTTTGAATAAGAAAAGTTATCTCATCCTCAAAGAAACATAATAAATCTATATTGGCAACAATTTCTGTGCCAATTCATTTTACACATTACCAACCATGAATTAGCAAATTGTTGAACCTATGAATAACAATTTATATCACTTCAACAAATTTACTTTGGTGCATAGGGAAGGGGTAGTGTTCTGGATATATTGATAGATCAGTACAGAAACTCCCATTGTGGAAATCTCTCCAAGTGCTGATAATTTGCAACTTTATGTCTTAGCTGCCAGCCAGTTGAACTAATAAGATAAAGACCTTGCCCATGGTCATAAAGTTAACATATCAGAGGCAGGACTTAAACTTGGGCTTTTTTGTATCTAGTGCCAACTTTCTATACAAATATCATGCTATCTGCCAACATATTATCTATGATACTCTAGTTATGACACTATTATATTGTTTCAGTGACATATATGCTGACACTAATTTTTGTCCCTAGATTTTTAAATTTTTTTGCATTTCACAAGAGTAGTACTTATGTACTGTACTTGTTAATACTAAATTTGTTTTTTGATCATTTATTGACTTGAATTCTAGTCTAATTTTATTTTTGCTATTGTGTGTCATTTACATTACTAAGAAATATTATATCAATAGAATGATATTGACTTTTGTTGTTTCCTTCAAAGTTGACTGATTAAATGAAAATTCCTTTTCTATTTAAAATTTAAATACAAAATAAAAAAACACATTGCCACATGCACAGCAGAACATAAGAGGATTTAAAACATAAAATAATAAATTTCCATTTCAAGAAAGCCTACATAATAAATATTACATATTGGGTTCAGAACAGTCCATTTTTTCTTTGCTTCCTCATAAGTTTTCTTTTTTTTTCTGCTGTGCTCTTTTTTATTCTTTCCCTGTCCCCTTTCTCTCCCCCAGTGTCCCCAAAAGGTTACAATTAATTATGGCTATATTACACATATATACACGCAAACATAAATACAAACACATATATACACATTACATACACTATGTATCTATGACCATACAAATATATATATATACATATATATATATATATTCAGATGTATCTATGTAAGATAATACTATGTTTGCCTTCTGCTCCTCTGAAGGTGAAGAACATCTTCCTTTATAAGTCCAAGTCTTTCTATATTTTTCTAAATCCACCAACTCATCATTTATTATACCACAAAAATATTCCAGCCTTATACTAAGTTATTTTAAATAGTCTAAAGCAATATTTATTAAAATAGCTGATATATAGTGTAGTTTCTCTATTTTTCTCTTTTGATTGAATCTATTTCAGTTTTAACTTTGAGATTATGATAACTATCCTTGCTTTTTTTTAACATAAGTTCTCCTCCTGATCTTTATTTTGTTTGTATATATTTCTTATTTCCTATCCCTAGTTTCTCCCTTGCTTTATTTCTACCCACTTGCTCTCCTATTAACTTATCTCTTTCTCTACAAAGATTCCTCTCTTATACTGCCCCTACCACTGCTTTCCCCTTGCCCTCCTGTTTCTCTTTGAATTTAGAAGAGTTTTATAGTCTTCCAAATACATGTTGTTCCCTCTTTATCCCCTTCCCATTAATCTACACACACTTTATCCTATTTCTATTAATCTACATTCCCTTTTATACTTCTCTCCCTCAACCTATTCCTTCACTCTTATTTCCTTACAAATTTAGAAGACTTTTATTCTCTTCTAAATGCATATGCTCTTCTCTTTTTTATCCAGATATGATGTGAGTAGAGATCCTTCTAAAATTTCTTTTCTCTTCTCTTCTTTTGGATAAATATGTATTGTTCCCTCTTTAAGCTATTCCTGATGAGTAGGATTCAAAAACTACTAGTCTTCCTTTTCTTATCTAATTCCTCTGAGTTAGTTCTTCATCTCATATCTTATTTGCATGAGATAATTACTCTTTTTATCTTTCCCTACACAGTTTTGCTTTTTAAAATCACACATATTTGGATTTACCACAATCTCTCTATTCAATTACCAATGACAATCTTAGAATACAGTTTAAATTTCCATATATAAAAAGTAAAGTCTGTCCTTATTGAGTCCTTTGTAATTAATCTTTGATGTTTATCTTATATTTTTCTTGGATCTTGTATGTGCAATTTTCTATTAAACTTATATCTCTTTGCAACTTTGAAAGCCTGACACTTCCTTTATTGTACATTTTTAAGAAATGATAATTCTTTAAACTTGATCTTAAAACCTAACAGTTGCTCTATCATTTGATATATCATGTGGGATTGAATATAATATACCATAGCTAAAATTTCTTGTAACTTGATTAGCCCTACTAACTTGTTATTAAAATAGAATTTTAAAATCTGTTTTTTCACAAAATAAAAGTAGTTGTGTTATCATTTTTTCTTCTTTTAGGTACAGGGACATTGCTGTGTTTCTTTACCAAATGTTTGTTACAATCTTACTGTGTGCAAGGCATTGTGCTGAGGGAGATATATGTACATTCTTATAGGAGAGATAAGATATGATAATATAAGAAATAAAATATATACAGACATATGTGATATAAATTAGATATGATCAATTTATAATAGAAAATTCTTTGAGTGTTCTGATAAGAAAACTATTTCCATTTGGGATCAGAAATGTTTTCATATGGGAAGCAGGATTTTAATTGGATATCAAATGATGGAAAAGATTTTATGGGCAGAAATGGACAAAGGGTAAATAGAGGTGCTAGATGGTATGCACAAAACTTAGAGGTGGGCAAACATTTGGCATATTTGGAAAATTATATGAATTTCAGTTTAGCTGGAAAGTAAATCATATGTATAAGAGAATATAGACTATATAAGAGGAAAGACAAATTTGTGGAGACTTTGAATATGTTCTATTAAAAATTATTCCAAATCAGTTCTACTTTATATCCCTTCAAAGTGTATTTTAATTGGGAAATATAAAATGGAAAAAATACTTTTTATTATATACAATTTTAACATTAGCCTGTGGTATGAACTTTAAATAATATTGAAGCTTGGTTATAGTTTTGTGATTTCAGATTTAATTTTTTTATATTTTTGAATCATTATAATAATGTGCACAAATGTGCTGTTTGAAATATTTTTTTCTTTTATAAATATAAAAGCTAAATTCATTTATTACTATTCTTTAGACACATCAATCCTTCATATGTTATAAAAAAACAAAAACAAAAACAAACACCAGCAGTGATTTCACTTAATTCTTTTCTTATTGGAGAGTTCTTAACTTTTATATGCTATGATATTTTCCCTACCTGTGTCAAACTACTCCTGAACCTGTATGAAATATTTAAATTAAATTCTCTAGCTATAATAAGTTACAGAAAAGAAATATAATTCTAAAATGGATAATTTTTCCAATATTTAAAATGATGTTTAAATCTTTTGATGTGAGGGATGAAGGTGTGAAAAAGTTCAAATGGATTTAAAAAAAATTTCTTCAAGACCAGAAAAACAATTAGTAGGCATAGAGATCTTTACATTTCATAATTGTGAACATAATTATGAATTATAAGAAATACAATGTTGGTAAATATTTCTATACTGATAAATTTTTAAAGTTTTCTACTAAGCCATTCTATGGTTTTCAATTTTTGAGCTGTTTTAAAAATTTTTTAAGTTGTATTGTTTTGTTTAGTTTCTGGCGACTAAAAGTCTTTAAGAACTTCAATTTTGCTAAATTTCTAATTTCTAATTGTCCTTGTAATATCTTTGAGAAAATTCTGTCAGAATTCATAAGGACTTAAATGTCATATAGGATATCAGTATGTTGGTTCCATTCAATTGAAAAAAGTTTAGACCAATCATTTCACATTAAAGTACCATCAATATTATAATGGTATAGCATTAGAGCTATTACTCTGAGTGACTAGGCTACAACTTTTAGTGATGAACCCTTTTATTTTTTAAAACATTAAAAATAATTCTGGAAGAAATGATATTCTCTTGTGTTGGAGTTATTAAGAATACTATAGAGATTGACATATTGAGAGTAGATTTAACATTAGATTCTTTAAAAAATAGCTTTCTAGTTTCTTTACATTTTTAAACGATAACTTATCATGAGTGATGTGACTTGTAAATCATACAAGAGCTGTGATATTTCTAGTATATGCTGGTAGAATTATAAAGCACACAAACTTAATTTCTTGCAATTTGAGGACTTGTAGATTCATGAAACAGTAGCATAGCCATCTTATTAGCTATCTGTCTACCCACCCTCTCTCTCTCTCTCTCTCTCTCTCTCTCTCTCTCTCTCTCTCTCTCTCTATCTCTCTGTCTCTCTGTCTCTTTTTTTCTCTCTCTGTCTATCTTTCTATCTCTCTCTGTGTGTGTATGTGCTTATATATGTATTTGTCTCTCTCTTTCACCTTCTCCCTTCTCCTGTGTGTGTGTGTGTGTGTGTGTATTTATGTATTTCTTCCTCTCTCTTCCTTTCTCTTTCCCCACCCCTCCCCCTCTCTCTTTCTAGAGGCTGGACCTAATATGAAGATCATCATCTTTCCTCAGTCTCCTGAAAAAAGTCATTCGTATTTTTACTGGATAAAATAGAAAATGATTTCAAGTCACAAAGATGAACAATAATTCAACTGATGTCTTGAAGAAACTTTCCACTTGAACCAAAAGAAAGAAGTCTGACATCAACAGACATTGGCGTCATCAGACTATATTCATCTCTATTCATCCTCAAATGTCTTTTCTGTTCTGTTTTTTAATAATAAAGAAATACAATCAGTCTACATTAACAACACTTTCTGTACTAATTCATGTTATACATTGCCAACCATGATTTAACAAATTGTAGAACCTGAATAACAACTTATATCACTTTAACAAATAAATGTTTTACTCTAACAGAACTTAAATGTTGATTGATTTATCAAAGAGCTATTGCTATAAATTTAAATGGTGGAAATGAGTATGACAAGAATGAAAAATGATATTTTACATTTATATACAAGTGATACAATTTGAAGTGTAAAGTACTGCATAGAAACGAAACTACTTCATCTGTGATTAAGAAAAAGAACCTTTTCTGTAAGGAAACACTGTTCTTATTATAGCAGCCTCAGAGCAATAACATGAAAGAAAGATACTGAGGGAAATCTCTTTGCAAGTTGAAACTTCATAAATGATCAAAGTAGGCATGTTAATATTAATATATATTGGTATAAAATTAAAATTTCTATTCAAGTGAACCAAGATAAGATAGACTTTAATGATTTCAGTAATATCAAATTCGTCATTTAGGACCTTGATTAGTAGAGAAAAATATGTGATATATCAACAACAACAAAATATGTATACATACAAACGTGGGAAGAGAGGTGGGAGAATGGGAGAGAGCATGAAACAGAGAAGATATTTATTAGTACTAATAAATATTAATTAAATTAAATATAACTTTAAGAAATCAGAAATTATAGTAACTAGATACCTTTTTCTTGGTCAGTTCAGGTAGGGTTGGATAAAGCAATAGTAAAAGGAATATAATTTTGACTTGGATTATTTATAGATTTAATTTTTGGTTTTTGTGAGCTGAGTGTTTAGGTTCATAACTACTAATGATCTTCCCCTTTTTAATATCCTAGTATCAAACCAATCAAAGTGCTGGATGGCACTATATTGAAGCAATATTTGTATAAGTTTTCTGGAAATCTATATGATCCACCCTGAATGTGTATATAAATAATGAAACATGGATTAATCATGTAGAGAGACCAAAAAGTAAATTAAGGTTGCTTATAAGCTCTACTAGTATTATTGCAATCATAAGAAAAAATAAGAAAATAAGAAAGACCAGGATAATTATATTTGGAGGTCCTAAAATGATATTTTGGGAGGACAAGTGCAGGAATAAATGAATTGTAACCAATATTATAAGATCATTGGAGGAAATATACACCAATGAAAACCGTAGATCAGATTTAATATAACTTCTTATAATACAGGGGCTAGACAAAGTGATGAGCATATGATATCACTGGAATAGAGTATGTAATTGATTTAATTTGATTTTCTGATGTAATACATCATCTTCTTTATAACTTATAGATATTAAATCTAGTGTTCCTGGCTCCAAGGGTAGATCTCTATTCACAATGCCATGCTGGCATTTATATGGCAGGAAATATATTGTTGTAAAATATCTATTATATATACATATAATAAGCATATGCATAAATATGTATATATTTAGGAGCAAAGAATATCCTTTACTCCCTATTGCTACTTCCATGTTCTCCCTCAACCTCCATCACTCAGTTCTTTGAGGTATACATCAACTATCCAAAGAAAATCCATGTAGCTCTTGTCTATAGACCTCCATTAAGGTCACTTCTCTTCTTTTCTCACTGAGTTCAATACCTGGTTCATGATATGTTTTTCCCTCTTCAACTCCTGGCCTCACACTAGGGACTTCTACATACATAATTCTTTTTCAAACAATCAAACTACTTAGTTCCTTAACCTTCTTACCTGCTGAACTTATTCATCAGCTACATCACACTCCAGTCACACACAGACAAAAAAATGTATCCTTGATCACCTATAAATGTTTAAGAAATCCTAAATCTTCTTATCAGATGATAATTATTGACTTTTCATCTCTCCCTTGGCTTTCCCTTACCAAATATTTCCTCTTGACCCCTCTGTTCTCTTGGAAGAAAAACATATCTCCTCTGCAGTAAGCACTTTCATTCCCTCCCTCCAATCTTAACCATTTGTAAACCTGTTCAACTCTATGCTGTCCATTTCTCTTGAGTTCTTGGCTTCCTTGTCATATTAACAGTTTTGCTCTTGCAAGTCCCACGCCTATTTTTGCTGAAGATAGATTGAGAAAATCATGTAATAATTTTGACTTTGTCCACTCCAAATTGCTGTTACATAATCTTAATTGGGCCTTCAGTGTTGCCAAACAATCCTTCTTAACCTCCCTTATCAATTACTATCCTCTCAAAAGCAGCTCTTCCAAAAGTTTTCATCCCTTATCAAATCTTACATGACTTCCCTGCTCCCATTTTTTCAGCTGAGAACTTTGCCTCATATTTGAAAAAAATCAGGGCCATACTCCATAAGCTTTCTCCTCCTCCCTTAATTTCATATTAACTATTTGCCTTCTGCCCCTATTTTCTCCTTCACATCTGTCTCATATGAAGAGGTGACCTACTTACCAATTATCTTCTTGTACAAATGATCTTAATTTATTTCATTTATCCAATAGCTTTCCTCTTGTGTCATATCTCTTCTATCATTTTTCTTTAATTTCTTTCTGTCCACTAGTTCTTTTTGTATGGCTTACAAACATTTTCATGTCTGTTTTAATCCTCACATAAAAAGGAAAGAAAATCCTCTGACCTGATCCTTCATTCCTGGGTAATTATCATCCTACGTCCTATGGCCTTTTGTGGCCAAATTCCTTACCCCTTATAATTTGCCTTCATTTTCTTTCATTTTACTCCCTTCTTATCCATTATAATCTGGCTTCCAACCTCATCATTCCACTGACACTAGTCTTTCAAAAATTACCAATGATTTCTTATTGCCAAATCTAATGGCCTCCCCTCCAACTTCTTCCTTTTTTTTTCTCTTAGAAGTCTGTAATGTAGTTGATCATCCTCTTCTCCTTTATACTTTTTCTTTCTAGTTTTTTGGGATATAATTTTCTTCTGTTTCTCCTCCTACCTGTCTGTTCCTTCTCAGCCTTCTTTGTTGAAACTTCATATACGCTCAGCATTCATTCAGTCTTGGGCCTGCTTTTCTCTCTCTCTGAAAGAGGACTTTTTTCCACTTATGACCTTTTTTGCCCAAGAAATTTCTCCAATATGATCCATTCTCTTCTCTGATACTATCACCACCCTGGTGCAGACCCTCATCCATTCATAATTAAATCACTACATTGGACATGTTGTAGGTCTGCCTTCCTCAAGTTTTTCTTCACTCCAATGTATTCATCTTTTAGCAGCCAAAGTGATTTTCCTCAATCTTGCTATATGAGCCCATATTTGATAAACTCCTTTGGCTCACTAAGATCTCCAGTATCAATTCAAAATCCTCTAGTGCTCAAAACCCTTTATCAACTAATGCCCTCACTTAATTTTCCAGTATTTTAAAATTTTACTGTTTGTACTCTTTGTTCCAATGACACTTGCCTCCTTAGTGTTCTTCAAATGTTTCATCTCTTTCTTGATTCTAGGCATTTTTACTGGCTCTCCATATCTGGAATGCTTTCCTTCCTACTGTCTGCCTATTTCCTTTCCTGGACTCCTTAAAGAGTCAACTAAAATCTTATCCTCTACAGGAAGCATTTTTCAACTTCTCAATTCTAGAGACTTCCTTCTTTCAATTACTTCTTATTTTCCCTGTATATAGCTTTTTTAAAAAAAATATTTGTTTGCATTTTTGTCTTCCTCATTAGAATGTGAGCTTCTTAAGGATAGAAACTGTTTTTTGCCTCTTTTTGTATCTTCAGCACTTAGTCTGGCACACAGTTGGCGTGTGTTTTATGTACACAAATACATATGTAAAATTGTATATACATATGTAATATGCATATCAACAACATACATGTATGTATGAATATATTGGTTGCAATATTTTTATAGATTTTATTTTGTGGCAACAATAATTATACTTGAAGTTGTAAAAATTTATTTGTTTTAACTTCTCTATGAAGAAAACAATTGTCATGGTCAAGAGAATACAGACTGAAGTATTAAAACTGGGAAAAGGTAAATTTTAATTATGAAAAATGATTTTTCATTCATAGCTATGCCAATATTGTTGTCAGAAGCAGGAGATTCTGCAATATTTGTGCATCTTCATCAGAAAGTAAATCACCTACCAACTTGAAAGTTTTATCCACATTAAAATAATGAAGAATTCTACCAAATAAATATACTGATAAAAGTAGAATTGACTTGGAATTATAATAATTTCCAGATAAAAATATTACCTTGACACCTTGTACCATGTCACATGTCATTAAAATTTAAGAAATTAATTCAAGACATGGAGATGGAGACTTCAGTGGAAAGACAGCTGATTTAAGCCTTATTGAAAACTTATGGGTTTTAAACAATGTTGGGCTTGGAAAAATGAATTGTTCATCAAAAGTAACTTAATATATATGCCATAAAAGTTTGCTTTTTTATAAAGAATTTAGAAGTATGTGTTAACATCAAGTAATAATCATAATAACTCACATTTTTAGCAGTTTTAAAGTTATATAATATTTGACACGTATTATCTCATTTGATCCTGACAGCAAAATTATGAGGTAGGTACTATTATTTTACCCATTTTCAGGTGAAGACATTAAGGGTGAGAGAGGTTAAGGGACTTGCCCAAAGTCATACATCTAAGGGTCTGAGGTAGGATTTTGAATTTAAGTCTTCCTAATTCCAAGAGGGGTTGTTTTGGGGAAAACCTTTCCTATCATTGAAGATTTGCTATCTCTAAAAGAGAATTCACCCAATTTTCTTTCCTATCTTTAAATCTGGTTCTACTTTCAATTTTATCCCATTGGCTGATGCCTCCTCTCCTTATCTTTTATTTAACTTTTGTATATCCATTTTATATTAATTCCATGTTTGCACACACACACACACATATATATATATGCACATATATATTCTATATCAATTTTATTTATTTTGTATGTACTTGAAATCTCTCTCAAAAGCTATAAGATCCTTGAAAAGGAAGATTTTTTTTTGCTGTTTATTTAGTCTTTGTGTCCTTCTTTGCTTGACACATAGTATGTGCTTAATAAAAGTCTGTTGTTTGATTTATGGTGTTTAACATAAATCATAATTATGTCTATATGTGTATGTCTGTATGTATGTTATATACACATACATACACACATATTTATCTATATTGGTATATCTAGTTATCTGTCTACAAATATAGATGTGTGAGCTCCATGGGCTGCATACTTAATGGCATGTAATTACCTCAAAACTAGGAATTATTTTGTTGGCTCCCCTCCCTGCCTTGTGCAGATTGTTAGACCAAATTTTTTATAGTACTTACAGATCTTTTAGAAAAGACTAAAAAACTTCTGTGACAATGCAAAATAAATGATATAATTCACAAAAAGGAACAATTGTTTTTTTTAAAGTTTTTTATTTGCATAACATATGTATGGGTAGTTCCTCAGCATTGATCTTTACAAAGCTTTCCATTACAAATTTTACCCCAAGTCCCCACCCCTCCCCTAGATGGCAGGAAGTCCATTACATGTTAATAATGATAAAATACTTGACAAGTTGTTGTGCAAGAAAAATCCTATCTACAAGAAAAAAGAAAGAAAATCAGAGAAAGGCAACACAATGCAAGCAAACCTCAATAGAGAGAATGAAAATGTTATGTTGTGGTCCATATTTCATATCCCTCTCTCTGGGTGTATATGGTTTTCTTCAGTGAACAATTGGAACTGGTTTGAGACAATTCTTTGTTGCAGAGAGCCATGTCCATCAGAGGTGATCATCATATAATATTGTTGTTGCTGTGTATAATGATCTCCTGGTTCTGCTCGTTTCACTCAGCATCAGTTCATGCAAGTCTCTCCAGGCCTCTCTGAAAAAAAAGGAACAATTGGAAGATATTTATGCATACTCTCTCTTTGACTTGGTTTCTGCTCTACCTCCTCAGTGACACTTTTGGAAAGTAACTACTTCCCTGTTCAATACTTTATCAGATATTAATGATTAGAGAAATAATTTTGCTCAGTTGAATTTCTTGTCAAATATTTTAAATTGTTTTGACCATTTATTTCACATTATTTTATGAGGTGATACTAATCAAAATCTTCTATTTTTCTCTGTTTAATCTTAAAAATGAGTTTATATTCTAAATGTTAGCCTTTTTTTTTTAAACCACTTTCTACTTGGTTAATGAGCCAGAAGTTTGCTGATTAAGGAATTTATAGCACCCTTGTGGTCTCTGTTGTGTCAATTTCCTTATGTCAGTTAAAATTCCATATGAAATTATGCTTTAGTGCTTCTGAATTTTCTTTCATCTAAATCTCAATAATTTACATAAATAGTCCATAGTATAACATTTTAACTGATGACAATATCTTATTTGAACTTTTTCCCTAACTTTATACAAAGTATGATCTCTAGCCAATCAATGATCTGAATCTAAAGAGGTTTTTGAAATCAATAATTATTTTTTCCTCTCTTTTATAATAAATGTCATTATTTGTGATGTTATTTGGCACTCAATATGTTCTGTACCTTTTGATTCCCTTCAGGATAAAAGTATTCATTCTACACAGAGGTGAGATTTTTCTGTAATACACCTCTTTGCCACCTATAATCATCTGTTATTGATCACATTCTCTCTCTTTCTCTGTCTCCCTTTGTGTCTCTATCTCTGTCTCTCTGACTCTGTGTCTCTGTCTCTCCATATATATTCATACTCATACATATATGTATATGTGTTTATATATCCATTAGGCATATAAATACATATGTATATGAGGAGAACATGTATTTGTGTGTGTGTGTGTGTGTATGTGTGACTGATGGATATCTTTATATCAATGTAGAGGAAGGTAGCTATAATTGAATAAACTCTTTATTCCATATTCCACAGAAGAGAGAGGATATCTGTGAAGTAGGTATATTTAATGAGTTTTAGTTATGTAGCCAATGAAAGAAGCTGCTCCCAGTTATTAACACTCAATTTCTATGTCTGTTCCAGTCCTTCCTTCTCTCAGAAACAGATCTTTGAGATCTCTCACATCTCAACCTCAATCTTGACATGTGCCAAATCTTTGTTACATAACACACACACATACAATACATACACACATATGTGTATATATGTATATATATATACATGTATATATATGAATGTATATATGCCTAAGCATATATAGCACACATTATTTATGAGAGAATAGATATGCATACAAATACACAAACACACTTCTTACCTATTGCTACTGTTACTACTTTAGTGTACTCCTTTGTTGCCTTGAAAATAGCTTCCTAACAGATTTTTTCCTATTCTCCCTCCTAATTAAAATATATCATATATCAATTATATATATTATACATATATGTACAGATATACATATATATATGCATACTATATCATTGCCACAATAAACTGTATTTTTATATCTATATATGATCATGTTACTCCATGGCTCAAAAATACTGTGTTTCCATGGAATTTAAATATCTCTGCATTTTAATGCCTTTAGCCAGGAGGCATGATAATGATCTGGGCATAGATGCTTCAATGACTTTATTCAAGAATACCTTCCATCTCATGTGCTGGATCCCTACATGTTCTTAAAAAAAAAAAAAAAAAAGAAAGCAAACAAGCAAACTCAAATGCTGTCTTTTCCATGAAATCTGTGTTATCCCTCTGGGTGGTAACAATGTATCCCTTCAGATTTGGCATAATGCAGTAATATATATTATTGCTCTCTTTAGGTTTTTTATCTCTTCACTAGCTTTCAAAGTCCCTTGGTGTGGGGAGTATTTCTTAGCTGAACTTCATATATCTTTCAGAATATATACAGTGCTCTGTACCCAGTAGTCATTAATAAATGCTTATTGAATAAATGAATTACCATTTTACAAAAATCTCTTTTTTAATCTAATTACTTAAGGGATAATCTATATCCCTTAAGTTCCCTCCCCCTTTTGAGTTGGGCATAGTAATAATCACAAAAGAACATTATAATGAACTTTTAAAACATAATGGTGAAAATCTAATAAGATAGAAATCGAGACATTTTCTCCAATATTTATGACATCGTAAACATTTCCTGTGTAAGAATTATTCACAAAAGGCAAAACAATCCCAGCTGTCTTCAAGGTCCAACATATCAAGAACCCTAATGAATTAACAACTTTGAATTAGAGAAAACAAATCTCTACTCTCTAATGTGCACTCTCTTCCAAATCATTGCTCTAATAGCAGTTTTAGTAGCCACAGGCTTGTTTTCTGGAATCATCAGTCTCTAAAATTAATCCTCTGTGCCCCTGCCCTCACTTCACCATTGTGAGACAACAAGCAACAGAACTATATTCTGACACATTCCAAGATCCCATACTCATTCTGTGGAAGGAAGTGGTGGCACAGGAAAGCTGAAGTAGCTGGACTACTTTTAGCATATTCTGTCCTATGGTAGTGCTCATCTGGAGAATTAAGAAACAGAGAACTGGAACAGGTGCTTGCACGTGCGCGCGCACGTGTGTGTGTGTGTGTGTGTGTGTGTGTGTGTGTGTCTGTGTGTCTGTGTGTGTGTCTTCACCAGATCTAAAGGAAAGGAAACTGGAATCTTGGTGAGACTAATTCTATTGTACCTCCAAAAGTCACTTTGGGGCAGATTGAAGCTGGATGAGATAGACCCCTCAGGTCTAGCTTTCAAAGAATCTGCCTTTAAAACAGAAAAGAGAGAAAGGGATTCATAGTGGAATAAAAAAACTTTGCCAAAATATAAAGAATATTGCCAAATATTTCAGGAGGAAGAATAAGTGGTAAAAGACCATAAGAATGGGAAGATAAATTAGCAAGGAAGATGTTGATAACAGAAAATAATAAGGCTTCCAGTTCATCTACTATAATCCAAATCTAATACAATCCATCTCTGAATAAATACTGTGATACAAAAGGAAATGAATCAATATCATAATACCTAATAATAATAATAATACAGCAAACCTGCTCAGAATTTCTGAACATAAAAACTAAAATGCTGATCAAAAGAAGTCAAAGATCACCTCCAGGATGGGGAAGGAGGTAAAAGGGGACAGAAAAAATCCAAGAGATTAGGAGAAATATCTTAAAAAATAAAGAAAAGAAAATTTGAATAACATCAAACCATTCCATATTCACCTGAAAACACAAAAAGGAATGGGATAGTATTATTGTAAAAAATGAAGACATTCAAGATAAAAATCTAAGGTAATATACCCCTCATTTTCATCAATTAAAAAGATTTAAATAAAAAGACTTCTGAATCATTCCTTTAAAGAAAATCATACATGAGCAGATGATTTATTTTTCAAACTCTCCAGATAGGAAAAATATAAGAAAAGTAAACAAATATAGCAAATGGTAAAGGAATAAATAACAAAATGAAGTAACCCCCAGGTTGAAGGGGAAAACTAAAAAGAGAAAAATACTTATGACATTAAAAAATAAACAAAGAAAGAAAACCAAGAACAACAAAATAACAATAGAGGACATTTTAGAGATTTTTTTTTTCTAAGACACATACAAGGGAGCAGAAGTCATTGTAGAGGAATGGCCAGAAACACCAAAGGCTAATCCTCACAACAACTCCATATACAAATGATTCAATAGGGTTTTTTGTTTTATTTATCTTTTGTTTTCAGAGAGGGGTAAAATGAAGAATTGAAATGTGTGCTTAAAAGGAGAGAGAAAGAAGATAGATGTTATATAATTACATAATTAAATTAATGGTAAAGAAGGGGGGAAATAAGTAATAATTTCTCAGTAGGAGGAAGATATTATAAGAGAATGGGTGAAGTAGGAAAGAGATATTGAATCATAGTTGTAGGGGAAAGAAGGGATTATTTCTTTACAAAGGGAGTTTTGATATAATCTTCATGGGTCCATATAAATGATGCCTGTGATTCAGCTGAATTCAATTAACTGTTTATTTCATAGAAGGCATGATCTTAAATTGGATATCCATTATCCTTTATCCAAGAGAATCATATCAAATTTATGCAGTTTTGATTGAGAAATACATTATTTAAATGGATAAATATATTCTGTTTGAAATAAAGTAATTGACATGAATTAGAAGTCATACCAAACCCTTGAGCAAAAGAGTGTTGCAAAACATAATGGTACTGGGAAACTGCTTGTTTTATTGTGGGTTCTTTTCAATTTTTTCCAAATTAATTAATAAATACAGATTATGGATACAAGAG